>NEWO01000009.1:70012-85347 GCA_003013225.1 Phalaenopsis aphrodite
ATATATATATATATATATATATATATATATATATATATATATATATATATATATATATATATATATATATATTACTAAGTAAAATAGAATAGAATATAATGAGTCGGGAGCTAATTTTGAAGCCAATTTTGAGTTGAAACGGATCCAAATAATTTAAGTTGATTTGTTTTAATTTTGAGCTTGACTGAGCGGTTTCTGAGTCGAAATGGATTGAAATAACTCAATTTAAGCCTCTTAGAAATCGAGTATAATGAGCCATGAGTCATAGCCGCACTGAATCTATTTGAGTCGACCCCAACTCAGCTCGAATTCGATCATTAAAGCCATACTGATAGTTTTTTTTTAATGTATTTCTATATAAATCAAAAGTTTAATTTTTAAACTTACGAGTTTGAATCGTAGATATCATCTTTTAGACTCATATTTTTCATATAACAAAACAAATGAATGTGAATGTTCCACTATTAAAATTTAACTGTTAGGCATACAAATACATAATAATTGAGTGATATATATGTAAAGTTTCTAAATATAAATCAAAACATTTGGTGGTAACCAATTTAGAACGTGATTTATCTTGAATTTAACCTAAATATTGCCAAACGTCCATTTTGAACAAAATAAAGCCGTGAATTTGATAATTAAATTTAATTAATAACTAATATAAATCTATTATTCAATAAGTAATTAGCCTAATTTTTTATTAAATCAATTAGTTTAATAATTCATTACTTCTTAATTAGCATAATTATAGCTAAAATTTAAATTGAATTTAATACTTAATTTTTCATATATATATAAATAATATTATATATATATTATCCTAACAAATATAATAAATTTGTAAAATCTTAACAAAAGTTACCAAATAATTTCTTAATTAAATTTATCAATTTTATTGCCGAATAATTTTTTAAGATTAATTAAATCTAGATTTAGAGGATTTAATCCTTACTTAAATCTAATCCTTTTGCCATACAGCCTCTTAACAAACTGCTAGACTTGGCCCCGTTACCGCAGAATCTATTTCAGCCACTTGGCAGTTGTTACAGAGGAAGACGACGAAGCCGCCAACCGTCGAATTGCCGGGGGCCGCAGATTTGATCCGCGCAGCCGGGCTTCTTCCGATCAAGGTCAGATCCAATCGCTCCCTGCTTCTAGTTCTCCGCTAACGTCGAAATCCATCATCCAAAGTAGTCTCTGATTCGTTCCGATCCAGCGCTCTCAGCTTGGATTTGTTAGTTTTTTACTCCGATTATGATGTTCTGCTGTGCTGTAGCTTTAATTCCTGCTTCGGTTTTTGTCCCTTGTATGCCCTAGCCCTCCCGCGTCGCTCTCCATCGGCTTCCTCCTCGGCTTGAAATCCCTCTTGCTGCTTTCAGGTGGATCATCTTCGTGCTAATTTTTATGCATGAGAATTTTTTATGATTAAAATGGGCATGCTGTTCTCCCCTTTCATGATTTGTTAATGTAGAAAGCTTGGCTTCTCTGAATCTCGGAACATCCCGCGAAACCAGTCTATTTCTCCTATTTCTGACATAATTCATTGCTTAGAAATTTCCATTCACACCATTCAATTCTTATATACATATGTAAGCCCTAAATTTCAATATTTATATGTATACCACCTTAACTATGCATGAGAAGACGCAATTCACCTTGTAGAAGTTTTATATAGTGCTATTTTTTAATCTTTGATACGCTATGAAAGCTTTGGGTGGTATAAATTGAAAAGCAGAGTAGAAGTTAGATATGTAAATACATAGGAATTGGGTGATTTGTATGTAAATGGCCCTTATCACTTTTATTGTTATTTTTTACTCGCTCATTAGATAGTTAGAACGCTATTATTTTAGACGATTGGATTATATCTCTCCAAGTTAAAAATAAACCTATAGTGTGACAACTACACAGCAAAGCATTCTCATAATACTTTTTTTTTTCTAGTGAAAGAAGTATTCAATTGCATTTGAAGTTTTGAAAAATCTCAAAAGACAAACTTCATGTCACGCTTGAGAAGCTCCAACACCTCATTAGGAATAATTCAACAATGTGAGTACAAATGTGAAGTTGTAGAGGGAAGCTTCATGACACATCAAACTAGCAGATGGAGAATATGGAAAACTAGCTAGTTATAGAGACTCGAGTGTAGATGTAATGATTTCTTCTTTCTTTTATTTCTACCCAATTTATTTTGCTTTGCATTACTCGGAGAGTGAGTGGTGGGTTATGTTTCATGGATTTGTTCTTCTCCAACAAATGTCTTTGGCAATTTAGAGATTGACAGTAGTTTGGGATAAAAAGTATTAAGGCACATAACATATTCTTTTGTCTTTTTTTAGAATAAAATATATTATGTTCTTGAGTAATTTAGGTCGTGCGCATGAAATAAATCGGCTAACATCCAAAAAGAAACTATCAAATTATGAATCTTATCACACAATGATTCCATAATTGAGGTTTCGTCTCATATAAATTGACCAACTCTTCTCCCAAGACACTTCCACAAATTTGTATTGAACTTATCCAACAATTCTTGTCCTTAAGCCAAAAGAATCTATTAGGACACATGCAATATCACAGTCCACAAATAACTTTTTTTGGACAACTTAGACAAACAATCACCCCAAGTTTATAAGGTTTTTGTAGACAAAGCAACTCATGGCTACTGACAAGGATTCTTCTGTTAGGTTGGGTCGACTATCTCCGTTAACTTAGTAAACCATGGATTAAGATAGATCGGAATGACAAAAATATGAGATCTTGATCAGGTTCATCATCATTTCCCCCACCATTCGCTTCAAGCTTTGGTGATAAATTTTATTATTTTAAAATTAAAATTTGCTACTACTATATGCTAAGTTTGAATACTTAGCGTATAATGAATAACTTTAATCGAAAGTGATCTACCATTAACGGGAGGAGTAATTAACCACAGGGGCTTGTGCCTATTGGAAACCTCGAACCTCCTATCTTAAAATCCTCGCAAATTGAGTGCAAAATCTCCGAGTAGTGTCTTATTTACTATCTCACATGCTTTTTGAGAATTTGATCGGGAACATCACAGTAAAAACTCCCAAATCTTCATTTTTTATTTTACTTTCTTTTCGAGGGAGGCCGGGATATTTCGAATTTTCTTAGCCCAAAACAATGCAGAGGACTTTGTGAACACAATGCGTCCCTTCTTTCGAATGAGTTCATCATTTATAGTTTATTCTAGGCAATTTGCATGCTTGTTTGAATTTGGTGCAATAATTATAGAATGTTTGGATTAGATTGACTTTCTGATTAGAGCTTGTCCAATATGCGTGGAGCGGGTGCCGGAATAATTGTTACAAGTTGATAATTTGGTCAGTCGATGGTGTTGACATATTATTGGTGGGATTGTGCATAACCTGTTGTGTTATGGTGGCTAGGATTGTATATAATACAATTATCATATCCTAATAGCTTAACTAAGAAGCACTATTGAAGCCATATTCAAAAGGACTCTCCAGGAATAATTCATGAATGCTTGTGATTTTTATTAGATAGCTGTTTGAATTGGAGCTAGTAGATCGCAATAGAAGATGTTTGCATGAGTATAGCTAGCTCACCACGGAGGTCTTGATACTTTGAAGGCCCGAAGAGATTACAAAGTGTAGTATATAAATTTACTATTAATTTACTATTACTTCCTAAGTCCTAATTATAAAATATATCCAAAGGCAAATTATTGTCTTTTGCTCATGACGCAATCATGGTGTCAAGTTGGCTTTTTCCAGCTCCTTGCTTTTATCATGCTCTCATCTTTAGTTTTGGCTTTAACACGGGTTCATCCATTTTGAACCCAACGCAATGAGCTCATCTTCTTGCTCCATTTTTGCCCGTGTTTGCATTTTCTGCTTACAAAATTAACTTCAATAATGGAGTTGGATATCTTTTAACTTAACTAGTACATATTAATAACCATGCCAAATAATGATTATTAAAATTTTTAATCTTAGTATTTGGAATAAATAGTATTCATGTCATTCTGTACATCACTTTTTAATTTACATAAATGAACGCATATTTTAACAACTAAATTTAATTAGTAATAGGGTTGCTTTGGTTCGGTTTCACAATTATATCCGAACAATGCACACCCTTATGCTCACCATTCTTTATAAAAAAAAAGGCTGTGGAATGGAATTTGTATTGTTTGACAGGTTGATTTTTTATTAGTGAGGCTGGCTTTTCTTGATTTAAAGAAGAATAGGGAAGCAGTTTTTGTAGGTATATGGATTTCAAGGCCTTCATTTTTCAAGGAAGTTGATGTAAGTTTTTGGTTGGTTTGTTATCTTTCAGAATTGCTGAATTTTTAAGTGTTTAGCTAGTCTAAGAGTAAAAGTTCATTGTAGATAGATCAGCATTTGTTTGTGTCAATTCCAGAACATTTTCAGGAAGTGTTATTCACTCAAAATATTACACATTGGAACAAAGTTTGATGCGTTTACTTTTAATATCAATACAGATAACAGCTGTGTGACCATTTTGCCATCATGGTTTCTTTTTTCAATTATGGTGGTTTCTTTTTTCAATTATGGTAGATGTCATATTATATCTTTTTGAAGAGATAAGGACCTCTGATCATGTTGATATATGCTATGCTGATTGCTGAAAGTATGTTTGTAGTTTAATTTTATTTTCCTTTCTTAGGGAGTATATGGTGCATAATTAAATGACTTGTTTTCAGCGTTTAATAGTCTTCAAAGAAGTGACTTTAACTGCTGTGGTGAGTAGGCGATCCCCATCATGCATATCATTAATTTTATTTAGGAAATGATACTTGATAATGATTTCATGCAATTTATCAGACTAGTATATGTTTTATTTTAGCTTTTCATTTTCATTTAATGATTGACATATAAGTTGATTTAACTCTCTGAAAGTCAGAGCATAGTTTTAGAAGTATTTATCTTGCTGATAAACTTATTATACTCTACTCTAGTTGTTATTTAGGTAGAGGGAAAGACGAGGTTTATATTGAGGATCAATTTTTTAAGCAAATATATTATATTTGATGTATCCTGATATAAGAGTTTAATAACATTAAGGCATGTATCTGAATGAATGAAAATTTTGGAATGTTTCTGCACAATTGATTTATTAATTATTGGAATCCATTGGGCTAGGAATTATTTGAGATTATAGATTAGGTTTGTTTGAGTGATTGAATTTTTTACTCTAGTCTAGTTGATAGAATTTCAGAATGGGTGTTAGTGATGGATTCCATCAACTGAGCTGTGCTTATTTCAATCATACCTTATATATGTCCAAGAGAGGTTGTTGTGGGGTGTGATAATTTGGCATTTTTCTCTATTGGCATCAAACTATTTTTTGTTCCAATAGATTTCCATCCTTTTAAAGTTTAATTGGATTCCAACACTTTTTTTTCTAAAACCTTATTATATCATCTAAACCTAAAATCTTACTTGTATTAATCTCATACTTTATAAATCTATTTAGTTTGGTCTTCTAAATAACTTTTCCCTAACATACTTATTCAATAAATTGGGTTGTATTGGGCCGACCATACCTGTATTAGATTTGTTTTGCCCAAACTATAAGTTCATGTTCGGCTTTAGCTCAAACCTCAAATGTGTTCACGCTCGACTTGCTTTGCATTATTGATGATTGAGCTTGAATTATACTTGGTTCATCTAATTAATCTATGTACTTGAACGAGTTAATAAATAAGCTAATAATTTAATAAGTGTTAAATCCATTTGACATTAATTGATTAAGAAAGCACCAATTAAACAAGTTAATATGACAAAAAGGAATTGAGGATTGAAATTGTATATTAAAGTTTTGATACCAGAATAATCCATAATAAGCAAATATGTTTATTATTGCTGGAGCTTAGAAAGAAACACAAGATTTCATAAAATTGAAAATAAAATGACACGACTACAAATGATGCTCTTTGGCGAGGGCGAGGGCGAAAGTGATGACTTCCAGCTGGCCTGGTTTGTGGTGCTATAGCTGCAATTAGTGGAGGGCAGGTAAGAGGTGGCAACAGAGAAGGAGTAGGAGGGGGCTGGTGGCAACGGGAAAGGTGTGGGAAATGCCTTGGTGGTAGTAGACCGGTTGCTTTCAAGTCTTGGCGACAGCTGGAGGAGGTTGGGCAAGACCTGGGAAGAAGCAGGGAGCTAGGTGTAGCGGCAGGAGGGTAGGGCGGCTACAGGAAGGTTGCAGGGAAAGTTTTTCGACAACAGGAAGGATGCAGGGATACTGGGTGGAGACTGGAAGGGTGCAGGAGAGACTGGTTGGTAACGGGAAGGATGCAGGGACACTGAGCAACGACTAGAAGGGTGCAGGAGAGGTTGGTCGGTAATGGAAGTTTGCAGGGACACTGGGCGGCAACAGGGAGGGTGTAGGGATGCTAGGCGGTATTCGGGAAGGGCCGGATGGCGAGATAATCGTCACCTAGTGTAGAATGCAACCAGAGTACCACCCTTCCTTGGATAGAACTCTAACAAGGGAGAGATGTTTGGCGGTGGGAGCTCTGAAATCAAGAAACACAAAACCGAAAGCACTCAAACAACACATTTATAGAGGAGAAGGAAATAGAATTTGTGGGGGGGGGTAACTATTGGCACTTGGATCGAGCCATTTGCCTGAATTTTATGGCCTGGTTAGTTCAGTTGGCCTAGCCCCACGTCGAGTTCAAAGGGGATTGTGGCGTATAAATAGGGCTAAAAAAGGACATAGATGATGCAAACTATTATGGGCCAATGGTGCGTTATAGAAGATGCATCTGGGTCTAAGAGGGTGTATTGATTGTGGGCAAGCTATGAAAAACAAGATGAGCTATGCTCTGATTCTCTTGCACTTGTGCTCCAATGAGCCATTTGCCTGAATTGTATGGCCTGGGTAGTCCTGCTGGCCCAGCCCCGCGTCAAGTTCAAAGGGGATTGTGTTGTATAAATAGGGCTAAAAAAGGACATAGATGTTGCAAATTATGATGGGCCCATGGTGCGTTATAGAAAATGCATCTGGGTCTGAGAGGGTGTATTGATTGTGGACAAGCTACGAAGAACAAGATGCACTATGCTCCGATTCTCTTGCACTTGTGCTCCAATTTGAGTTTGGAATGAAATGATGTGTTCGCCTCCAAATTCTTGAATTTTAGCATAATCTTAGCATGTTTCTTATTTATACACAACTTTTGTGACCAGGAGCAATCAAAGCCTGGAATTGAAAGTGAAAGAAATGCATAATGATTTGTGAAAAATGAAAATAATAGTGATAACAAATAATTTTGCCTAGTAAATGAATAATATAATACATTAGTATCAAATATGTTGTATTTAAGAAAAAAATGATTTGTATACCAGCCATCAGGTTTAACTAGTTTCTTAATGAACTAAAAATAAGTTCATGAATGTAAAAATAAACAACTTGAGTGGTGTTCAACCTTGACTCATTTATTCTCTAAGCGTATAAAAAATGTTTGGGCATTTGCATACATACCACACAGTTCTTATATATATACATATCTAATGCCTAAAGTTTAATATTTACATGAATACCACCCAAATCCTTAAAATCGCATCAAAATTCCACTAATGCTTACTTTTTAATAGTGAAATACAGCTTTTTCATATATAAGTTTATGAAACCAATTTTTTATAAACATAAATATGAAATTTAAGGCATTACATATGTAAATACATAAGAACTGTGTGGTTTGTATGTAAATTCCCAAAATGTTTATATCTTACTCAACTGTGTGGTATGTATGTAAATTTTAAGTTAATGATTCATTCAACTACAGAGTGCATTCACTTACAGTCTTATTAATAGATTTTCAAAATAGCTTTCTCATCTTTATTTGATATCTTCTTAATTCCTTTTGGCTATCATATATTTTAATCCTTTTTCATTTTAGTAGATTTTTTTAATAAAAAATTTGATTTTGTATGTCACTGTCTATCCTGATATTTATTTTTGAATTATATTGCAGTAGTCAAATGTAGTTTTTCCTGGAAGGTCAATTGATTTTAGTTTTAATTTTGATTTTGGGTGTTAGGCTGCAAGAATTCCTCATGGCTGGGTTAGCGGAATTAAAGAAAAAGCTACAGCCTTTATTTGATGCGGAGACTGGACCTTCCATGGGAATTTCAATGGATTCCTTAGACTCATATATGGTAAGAATTTAATAGAACTTTGAGATATAGTTTCAAAGGAAAAATGTGAAAATGTTGCAGCAGAATGGAAAGTTTTCTTAATCATTTGTCGGGCAGGACCTCATGCTACAGAGTGTTTTCAATTCATCTTTCCAAATATGAGTAATTTCACTTAATGCTTTGTAAGTACGGATGCTTCTGAAGGGATGATTTTTTTTTTTCTAGCACTTTGGGGATACCTTGATTATGTTTAGTGTTTGAAAATATTACACCACCTGGCATGCCAAATTAAATATGCAAAAAAAAGTGACATTTGATATTCATGTTTGATATGCTTGTTGACTGTTAATAAAGAAAGAGAAATAAGTTTAAACTGATGAAAATGAGATATGCTAGGATATACCATTTAGTTGGCTCTATATATTCTTTTTAAAATATAGGTGCAAGGATGTTAATTTTGTAAATGGTCAAAATTTATGTACCACATGTAAAATTGTTTTTTCCTTAAAATTTTTGTTTGCCATTTTTAATAGCAGACATTTAACACGTTTTCCAAATATCATAATAACGTGATGTTATTAACATGCGTTCACCTTTTTGTTTTATAGAAGATGTGTTGATCTATTTTTATATAGAAAGATTTTACATGCATACCACTCAATTCTCATGCATTTACATATCTAACACCTAAACTTCAATTTTTAAATATATGCCACCTTACCCATGCATGAAAGGATGCATTTAACTTTTTAAAATTTAAAATGGTATTTTTGATGTGATGTGAAAGATTTGAGTGGCATAAATGTAAAATCAAAGTTCAGGTGTTAGATATCTAAATACGTATAAATTGGGTGGTGCGTATGTAAATGCCGCTTTTATATGTTTTCAGTGGAAAGATCTCCTTTAATTCTTAAATAAAAAACAAAAATATACTAATTTTTATTTTTGTTATTTTAATGAAGGTAGCGAATGAAGGAGCTGTCAATTTATTGAGCAAGACTTGCGGAGTTTACAGCTTCTCCGAACACGGCTTGGAGAAGCGAACAAGTGGGATTTTTGATGACGTTGACAATAGTGAACAATCTTATCGTTGTTCTTCCCGCGAGATGCATGTGTTTGGAGCCATCGGATGTGGGTCAAGCAGTGTAGTTTACAAGGCCATTCATACAACAGTTCACAGAATCTTAGCCTTAAAGAAGATTAACGTCTTTGAAAAGGTGAACCTCTTTGCTCTTTTTATTGGTATTGCAATTTATTTTTTCACACAATTTCTATATTTTTACATATCTAACGCCTAAACTTTTATATTTACATGTATAGCACTTAAATGTTTAATATTATATAAAAATACCACTATTATTATCTTTTTAAAAATGATAACACTTTTTTATGCGTAGGTTTATGACACCGAATAAATATCACACTTTGGGTGTTGTATATGTAAATAGATAAGAATTGTGTGGTATATATGTGAATGTCCCCTTATTTTTAGGCTACTGAGGTATGAATAGTTTCTAAAACTTTTGATACAAATTGTTGCCATCGCCCTTGTTTACTTTTATCACATTAAATAAACTTTGACTATGAAAATCAAACTTAGAAGAGTCAAAACTGTTCACTCTCCCTTGTAAGCATCTTATTCTCTAGAAACTAGTGAGTTGTCTTATTAGTACCTATTATGAAGCATATTTGTAGTTTTGCATTTTCATCATTTGCCTTATATTATATTTGTTATTCGTCTAATTTTGATGGAAATAATTATATAATATTGATCGTTAATTTTGATAATTATAAGTTTACTATTGATTTTAACATGATGTGCACAAAATTTAAACTGGGTGATAAAATAATAGCACATATAAATTTTGAAAGCTTTTCCATGGGTGCATTTAAGAGATTATTTGCTAAGAAGGCAACATTATATAAAATCATATAATGCACTGGGACAGATGATTATAAATTTGAAGTTATTAAAAGTTTGATATTAGTTCAGCCTTCAATGTAGCTGATTTAATTTTCTCATGAATTGGTCATCAATGCCTTAGATTCTTATTTCTTTTCGTCCACTGCTACTGTATTTTTCCCTATATATGTGCGAAATTGGTTATAACATTACTATAAGCTATCTTTATAAATTCCTAACGGATATCATAAGAAGAAAGAAGTGTTGTTTTTCTTATTCATTTCTAAGAACTAGGGTTGCTTTTCTCTCTTATAATTTTATTCTCCTTTGGTCTTCATAGGAGAAAAGGCAGCAACTTCTTAACGAAGTAAAAACGCTATGTGAGGCAGCTTGTTTTCAAGGACTAGTTGAATTCCATGGGGCATTTTATACCCCTGAGTATGGACAGATAAGCATTGCACTCGAATATGTGGATGGAGGTTCACTTGCAGATGTTCTGTTGTTAAAAAAGTCCATACCTGAGCCAATTCTTTCGCACATGGTTCATAAATTATTGCTTGTAAGGATATATTCCTTGTAAGATACCTAATATTTTGATGTAGTTAAGTGTCAAAGTAATCCCTTAATTGTTTTCATGGGGCCATTTTAGTCCCATAATTTATAAAATTATCAATTTAGTCCGACATGAAATAATTAGAGGACTAATTTGACACTCTTGTAGACTCTGGGAATATGACTATTTTGGCACTTACTCCTATTATGATGTATGTTCTTTTTTTCCTTAGAACTGAGTAATTGTAAATTATGAAGGCACTGGGATATTTACATGGAGAAAGACGTTTGGTTCACAGAGATATAAAACCGGCAAACTTGCTCATAAATCTCAAAGGCGAGACTAAGATTTCTGATTTTGGTATAAGTGCAGCTTTAAACAACTCAATATCTATGGTATGTGTTCTGCTTTTCATGTAGATTTCTACTTTTTTTTCTTTGCATCTTGTGCATTCAATAAATAGAAAAGAGTCAAAATAATCCCCCTGACTCTCAGAGTATAAAAAGTGTCAATTTAATCCTCGGACTCTTTTAATATGGGTTGAAATAATCTCCAATAAGAACTATTTTTAGCCCCCATTAAAAAAGACTGGATATGAATGTAGCACTTTTATAAACTCTGGGATTAAAATAACCCAATACAAATAGTCGGGAATATTTTGAAACTTTACTTTATTAAAAAAAAAAGTCTTCTTTTCAGAAGATGGAATGAATTTCTGTTGCTTACCTTGCTAAATGATTATTCCAGTGTGAAACTTTTGTTGGAACGGTTACATACATGTCACCGGAGAGAATCCGAAATGAGAGTTATTCATATTCTGCTGATATCTGGAGTTTTGGTGTAGCCATGCTCGAGTGTGCTACTGGTAAATTCCCCTATTCAGCTAGTGAAGGAGCTGTAAATCTGATGTTACAGGTAAGGCAATCTGATATTGCTTTTAGGTCTATAATTAACCAATTTTTCAGTAGTGCCTTTTTGTATAATTTAGGAGAGGGTGTTTTTTCAAAGACGTTTCCCAATTATGAAATTGCATATATTGATTATAAACTTGGGAAATTTACATATGTCACACACAATTCTTATGTATAAAAATATCTCACACCTAAACTTTCATATTTACATACATAACACTTTAGTGCTTGAAATCAAAGCTTGAAAAGGTATTTTACTTTTAGAAAGTGATAATAGTGTTTTTTTTTTATGTGATATTGAAGATTTGACTGCTATGTGTGCAAATATGAAAGTTTAGATATGATATACGTAAATATATAAGAGTTGTGTGCTTCGTATGTAAGTATCTCTTTTCTTTAGTAGCTTTTAACAGTCACTTGAATTTCAATTTCTGTTTCTTATGTTAATATATTGATTAAGTTGGTTTCTGAAAACCTTCAATAATTATACCAATCTCATTGCAGATTATGTATGATCCATCACCTTCACCTCCTAAGGATTCATTTTCACCAGAGTTCTGCTCCTTCATTGATTCTTGCCTTAATAAAGATCCTAGTGCAAGACCAAGAGCAGATGAGGTATTAAAAAAATAATTTACTCTTCTGTTATTTGATGCTTAATTCATTTTGTTATAGGGAAATTTACATACATACCAAACAATTCTCATGTATTTACATATCTAACACTTAATATAAAACTGTGTCATAAACCTATGCATGAAAAATGTATTTAACTCTTAAAAAGTAAGTGGTATTTTTGATGTGATGTTATTAAAATTGTAGCTCCAGGCAATTAAGTATGAAGTTTAGATGTTGGATATGTAAATACAGACTAATTTTGTGGCATGCATGTGAATTTTCCTTAGTTATTTTGTCTTTTTCAGCTTTTTATATCCTTATAATTCCTTCTCCCAGTCTCCGCTGGATTATATCTAGTTTTATGTTCAACATGATGTTTTTCATTTAGTTTATATTTCAATGTAATTTAGTTTCTTGGGTTTCATTCTATACATTGGAGAGAAATTCGGGCGTGACAGATTTCTTCCTTTTCTATTTTCTTTCCTCACTTTCTCATTTATTAATTTTTGCAAATATCTCCTTTTACTAACATGAAATATGCATATTTTTATTACTGATTACCCTTGGTACCCGATCTTACTCATACTGAATATTTTACAGCTTCTGACTCATCCATTTATAAAGAAATACGAGAAAAAAAGCGTGGATTTGGCCGCATACATTCGAAAAGTTTTTGATCCAGTTCAGAAAATGAAGGACATGGCTGATGTGAGCTTCTGTTAACTTCTGAGTTTCTAGATTTGTTTAAACGTCGTTTTTCATGATTAGATTGTAGATTTTGGCTTGCAATGAAGCACTGGCTTCTAATTGAGACAGAGAGCATGGAGCTTTAGTGTCCTATGATGCTGTCCAATCATTTGCGTATTAGATTAGATTTAACATTAATTTCTGGAATGAGAAAAATCTCTAAATGATCCCTTGACTATTTGCAGAAGGGCATTTTAGTCCCCAGACAATTTTAATTGGGGCTAGGACAATCTTTTCTGGGTAGCTCATATTAAAAGAGTGTGAGGACTAATTTGACACTTATATAGACCCATGTCAATAATCAAGGGATCTTAACTTGTGTGCTTGCATGGTGTGCGTGTGTGTGTGAAATGGTCCCTCGACTCTTTTAGGGTATCATTTTAGTCCTAGAGTATATAAAAATGCCAATTTAATCCTCAAATAGCCTCCATTAAAAGAGTTTGGGCCTAATTTGACACTTTTATAGACTTTAGGAGTAAAATGACACAACGTGAATCGCCAGAGGGCTATTTTGACACTTTATCTGTTTTTATTCTTGACTATATATATTTAATCTCACAAGCTTGGATTGCTTATGCTATTAGCCTTTATTTTCATGATTCAGATGCTTGCCATACACTATTACTTGCTGTTTGACGGCGCTGATGGGCACTGGCATCATGCTAAAAGCTTCTATGATGAGAAATCAGTTTTCAGGTACTATTTGTCAGCCTGTAATTCCGTTTTGGTAATTAACAATAATTCTTCATTAGCTAGGCAGTAATCAATTTGTTAAAATTCTCAGTGAAGACTTAGACAATTCTACTTTCCAAAATTTACATTCCTACCACACAATCCTTATGTATTTATGTATGATATCTAACACCTAAATTTTCATATTTACATGCGAATCACTTTCGTTTTTTAAACCGATGCCTCTGCAAAGGTGCATTTCACTTTTAAAAAGTGATAATAGTGCTGTTCTTGTTGTCATATTAAAGACTTAAGTGCTATGTGTGTAAATATGAAAATATAGGTGCGAAATACGTAAATACATAAAAATTGTGCGCTGCGTATGTAGATGTGTATGTAAATATGAAAGTTTAGGTGTGAGATATGTAAATAAATAAAGAATTGTGTCCAACACATTTCAAATCTCCAAAACAAAAAAAACCAACAATTAAATCTTGTTATTTTTGCAGGTTCTCAGGAAAACAGTTTCGTGGACAAAGTCGCATATTTCCAGCTCTTACTGACATAAGGCGAAAATTAACAGGCAACCGGCCCAGCGAAAAACTCATCCATGTCGTCGAGAAGCTCCATTGCCGTTCCCACGGCGACGACGGAATCGCAATCCGGGCGTCTGGATCTTTCATCTTTGGCAACCAGTTTCTCATATGTGGCAATGGCGTGCAGGCAGAGGGTCTTCCCAACATTCAGGAAAGCTCCCTTGATTTGGCCAGCAAGAGGATGGGTTCTTTTCAAGAGCAGTTCATTATGGAACCAGGTAGCTCAATTGGAGTTTTCATGATTACTGAACAAGATCTCTACATTCAAGCATCATGATATTTCCTAGTTTTAAGGGGGAGTTTATATGAATATCATGAAGTTGTACATATTCATGTATCTAGTAGCTAATTATTTGTATTTATTTATGTGACACTTGGTGTTTAAAGGTCTCTTCGGGGAAATTGTAGCTGTTTGAAAAAAAAATAACTTTGAATCTTCTACAAAAGAACTTTAAAAAACTGTAGTGGTTATTACAATTTTTTTCTTTTAAAAAAATCAAATCACAGATTTCTAGCCGCCACTGCATTTAGGCTCGGGATAAATTAGGGGTACGGGAGTAAAACAGGGGAGCCGTAGTGTGGGCCGCGGGGTCTCAGCCGCGGTCGGCTTTTCACCCGGATTCACGGCAGCCGTGATCAAGACGCCCTGCCAAACAGTAATTTTTGGTGGCCTCCCGCCGCACCGCGCGGAGGAAGCCGCGCCAAACAGACCCTGAGTCATGTCTTAAGCGGACAACAAAATTGCATTTTGTTAAACTAGAAAAAATGCAGTGCGATAGCGTGACACCGACCCAAATGCGACATAAATCACGTTATATGAATTTATGATTTTAATTATCTATTAGCTCATCTTTTTATAAATATATGTTTTTTTGTAAATACATAGAGGAGCAGAATTATAACTTTAAAAAAAGGAGATGAAATTAAAAAATAATTAAAAATGATTAAAATTAAAATTTATTTTTTAAAATAAATAAAATGAATATTTGATAATAACTTATAAGAAAAAAGCATACTTCTTTTGACCAAATTTTTATGAATAAAGATTTCATTAAAAAAAAAAAACCAAACATGCAACCTCTTCTTTAAATAAATTAATGCATATTTCAAATTATACAAAAATAAGGTGTAAAATCAACTTTTTAAGTGGAAGACAAAAATTAACATTTTAAACTCTGA
>NEWO01000009.1:87646-115692 GCA_003013225.1 Phalaenopsis aphrodite
TGATTCTCTTATAGAAACGATACGGATTCGAATCCAACATCTTAAATATTTTTCTCTCCAAGTAATTCAAACCGAGTCAATTTCGAGCCGAACAGAACCCACTGTTCACGAACAAGTTCGAACACGAGTCAATTTCAAACATAATTAATTTTGAACGAGAACATGAGCCAAACCTGAGCTCGCACAAGCCCGACTCTTTTACAGCCGTACATGCCATCAATCTAATTGCTATGAGACTTACTTTAGGATCTGAATGGGGGTTTAAATGAGTTAAATTTGATAAGTTAAAATCCAGAAAATTAGCCCCAACTTGACTTGTTAAGGAATGTTGGCTTCTAGGAAAATATTAGGGGCATTTACATGCATGCATACAGCCCAATTTCTCTGTACTTACCTATCTATTTTTTTTCTTACATTTATAATAATCAAATGAAACATCAAAAATATCATTATTTTAAAATAGAAATATACGTTTTTCATATATGAGTAACATGATATATATATATATATACATATAATGTGTGCTAGAAAATTCACGACGGTAGAGTGATGGATTATTGTTTTAGCGTTGTATGAGAATTCAAAGAAAATAACTAGTAATGACACCAGTTCTTGCGTGAAAAAAATCACGGAGTCCAACCCAATTGTAAGAAATTCACTATATGTTGATAATTAAGAGATCCCTTCTCCCACGACGGGAAAAGGTAATTTGTTTTTCCAAAAGTTACGTCGACTGATAGCATTTGGTCAGTGGTGTTCGACCGCGATCGACAATGGTTGGTGGTGGTCGACGACGGTCGATGCCGGTTTGCGGTGGTGGTTGACAACGATCCAGAATAACAAGGATGGTGTTGGACTTCAGGTCTCCCCTGCGTAATGAGAGGGGTGGGGCTCAATTTATAACGTATTGGGAGCAATTAATGTAAGAATATGAACCACTTTGATCAGACGGTTCGGTGAGCTTTCTTCGATCAGATTGTGTTTGATGGACATTTGGATGCCTTAACAATGTCGAAATTGAGCAATCTTGAACTTGTTGGATTCATCTTTTCGAGATGCTCGATTCGATTATGAACTAGCAGGATTCGACTTCTGTTTAACCTTTCAAATGTATCTGAAAGATTTTCAAACTTGGTTTGATTGCTTGATCATGGCTCGAGTTAACTCATATTGGAATAATTTTGATATCATTGGGTCCATCTCATTGAGCTGACCAATTTGACTATAAGTTTGCTGAAATCAGAGCTCTAGATGACTCTCAATAAATGTTTGAATGTTTCTGACTCAAAAAATTACCTCGAAATTCGTGTTGGATGTTAAAAATTTATTAGTGGAGTATCAGTTGCCCCATGTTTTCGGATAAGTCCAATTTCGTTGTCAAAAAATATCCAGATCTAGAGCTTATTTTATTTTTATCAAGCATACATATCAATATATATATATATATATATATATATATATATATAATAAACAAAAATCAATGCAATAATTCACACCCAAAAGTTGATATGTAAGGAATGGATGGACGGATTTGACAAGCATTTCAATTTGATTCTGTAAATGACAATGTGGATGAGCCTTACATGATCCTTTCTATTTTATATATCTTAAAGCTCTTTAGCGGATTAAGAATGTGGGATTTATCTCGTGAAAGATTTGCTGTATGTATTTTGTTGGTTTGGTTGATTGTTTTGTTTTTATGTTGTCCGAGCTAAGTGAATGTGTTTGTGCATGGTTTGCAGTAAGCTTGGATTATATAAATTGTTGAAGATTAGGCTAATGATTGTTTTTTAGTGATTTTAATCCCGATTATTAGCTTAATCACAGTTTTTTTTAGTAAAGCACTTTAATTAGCATGGTAGTTAGTCAAAGGTTGAAAGGTAAAATTGTTGTGGTGAGTAAGATTGGTGAGAGATGATTGTTGTTAAGTTAATTTTTAGTGGCAATATAGCTTTGGTTAGGGCTTTTATTAAGTTGGATTAGAACATAATTTCAAAAGAAAATTTTGGGAAAAAATGGATAAATAATTATTCCTTCTTTTGAGCCCTATACCATTCAATATATATATTTGAATTCAATGAATTTGGATAATTTTTAAATACACCACTGTTTAAACTGTGAGATGTTGTTGTGGGTCGCCACTAGTTCACCACTTCTCGCATGTTGGTAGTTGACCACTATCGCCCGCTCTTGTTTGCCAGTCTGTGCCACCATCTGCTAGCTGCCACCTTGTCTCCCCTATGTTGTCGACCACACACTTGCTACATCCCACCACTAGCCTCCACCATATCTCGGCCGCCAGTCGCCCGCCTGTAGGTGCTGCCAACCACTATCACGAACTGTGGCTAGTCGTCATTGACGCCACTCTGCTACAGGCAACTTCTCACCGCCAGTCCCTACTGATCGCAACCCATCACCTGCCAATAGTTGTTTCTGCCACCCACTGACCGTGTAGTTTACATTGAATTTGTTTTGGCTACCATTCTTCAATTATGTTTTATGACAACTATTCACCTTAGTATATACTAATTGTTTTGAGAGCTTCTCCTTACTAATTCTTATGCTCATCATTCTTATCTTCCTCAGAATTCCCATCTTGCTCATAAACATCATCCTCTTCACCATTAAAACAATGCACGTGATTCTTAATAGGATCATTATGATTATTATTATCCTCAAAACTCATGGCACAATTGGCCACCAACCCCACCACTATCAAAGGCACCTTAACTTCAATTCCTTTTTTTCATGGTTATGTCCTTGATGAATCTCACAAACAACATATGAATTCTCTACTTGGGCTTATTCATACTTCTCCAATGGAAATTCATGTTAATGTTGATTCTATTAGTGTTATATTTAAAAGATAATCTTTCCTTTGCCCCTCCCCAAGCGAAGTCACTTAATATCCATGAAGATGTTTATAATGGTAATCCATTCGGTGTTGTTGTTGATGATGATGAGTTTGATTTACATGAGGGTACACGTGTTCCCATCCCATAAATTCAAATCTTACCAAGGCCAGCCTTTGCTAATGGGTCGTTCGGAATCACTTTTGTTTTTTATTATTTATTTTTTATTTTTATTTTTATTTTGTTTTGAAACAAATCATATTAAGCTATTTGATTAAGCTATGATTGGTTTTGAAAACACTCAGAAACAATGGAAGCATGCTTGAGATATTTCTAACTAGAACTCTTAAAGGATTAACCCTCAAGAAATCTAAACTTCATAAAATTACAAGAAAGATAAATGCACTTTTTTGGAAGTAGATTCTTAATGTGTCAAACTTAACATTCTGTAATGAGAAGTTTAAAATGTTTTTATATTCTCCAAGGATAGTACCGACTTATCAGTTGATATCGTCTCATCTTCTTGACCATCACCTCAAGTCCTAAATCTTTGACTAAGATTTCATGTAGGTTTGTAAAAAATACTCGTGTTCGTCTTGTTAAGAAGCTCATGTTTGAATCATTGGTTAAGCAAGCTGAACACGAACAAATTGTTTAAGCTTGAATTAGAAACGAGCAGACCATGAATAACCCTTTGTTCAATTATGTTATGCACATTTTAGCTCAAAAAAAAAAAATACATATATTATTTATATAATATATATTTACATCTAAGTTTTAAATCAAATAGCTTGTGTGGTTATGTGATTTTGTATTTTTTATTGCATAGAAATGGTGTAGGTTAGAATCCAACACCCAATCATCTATTTTTTTTAAATTTGTTTAAACAAGACAATTTCGAGCTGAACACAAACACATTGCTCAAAGGCAATTTCGAACATAATTAATTTCAAACAAGCAAAACACGAGCTAAGCCTGAGCTAGCTCAAGCTCGACTCGTTTACAAGCCCTAATTTCATCTAAGATGGGAGAGCCAATGAGTCCTTACCCAATGTGTTACACTCATGTCTTCCAAGGATCATAGATGATTTGAAAATCTATAGTAGCCTTATCCTCCAACAATATGCAGGTGCTGAATTTCAATGTTGCTGTTTCTTTCTTGGAAGATTTACATACACCCCACTTAATTCTTATGTATTTGCATATCGAACACCTAAACTTCAATTTTTACATATACGCCTTCTTACTTATGCATGAAAATATGTATTTCACTTTTTGAAAAGTTAAAATAGCGGTATTTTTTTACGCGATTAAGAAAGATTAGTATGGTATAAATGAAAAGAGTAAAGTTTAGTTAGATATATGTAAGAGTACATAAGAATTGAGTGGTATATATGTAAAAGCCCCTTCCCTGATAATGTGGATATTGCGCCATTAGTGTCATCTAGAGGTTGGTTCTTGCTAAATACACTCTGGTTGTCTGTATTAACAGTTACAGGAAAGCTCACAGATGAGCTCTAACTCAACTGATTCATCAGAAGCTTTTTCATTTTCTCTGTTGTTTCTGCCTCATTTTCTATCATTTCTGTTTTGCCATCAAAGAATTGATACTTTTATCATAAAAACCCTGAGGTTGCTTGTGTGAAAATAATTTACTTGATCTGGGTAGATTTGGCATATTACTTGTGGAATTATATTTGTTATCAATACATTTTACTTGGGAGCTAAACATATACAGTGGAATCCCCAGCATTTCAGTCTTCAGGAACATATACATACATTCCATTCATTTCTTATGTAGTTACATATCTAACCCCTAAATCTCATTTGTTTACATATATACCATATCACCTTGCCCATGCATGAAAAAAGATGTATTTTGCTTCTTAAAAGTTAAAATGATAGCATAACTGCAAGCAGCAAAGTTGCTGTAATTTTGTCAGAAGGCCTTTCAGTATATGGAGAAATGCTTGGTTTGATTGACAAATTGCAATGATATATAGACTAAAAGTTGAAAGTTTAGATTTTTTTTCAAGGGCATGAAGCAAAATCATAACTTGATGTGGAGTTTTTCACAAAAGAGAAGAAATGTGCACTAACTTTAGTTTTTGGGTAGACACATGCTAACTTTCTTTTTTCTGAAATTGCACATGACACCTTTTTTCTCCCATGGTGTGGTAGAAGATATTTTTCATGCTTTATTTTATTACATTTTATTCTAACCTTAACTCAACACATTGGTTAATCTAACAATCATGGTCTAGCTTTCCCCAATTGACTTTTTTTTTATTTTTTTTCTAAAATAATAAGGATTATGTAATATTACATTCACATGGCATGGGCCCACATGAGTTAAATTTCCAGCATTTATTTAAAAATTCTCATCACTTAACTATATATATATATATATATATATATATATATATATATATATATATATGTATGTATGTATGTATATGATTTTCAAATTGTGGTGCTGAAAAAAATTCAAGAAATAAAATTTTCCTTTTTGATAATTACTTACATTGATGTGGAATTAATACAATAATGAAGGATGTGAATGAAATAACTCCACTGCCAATTTTTTAAATGAGCAAAATATTCCTTTTATTATGAAAATTTTAATATATTTTCACTAACTTGACATTGGAATCTTGGTTATGGCTTAACCCTAGTTAAAAAAATGGGTTTACAAAATAATTTATAAAAGGGGGTAGAATGTCCTTTTTGCCCTTTTGCTTCTATGTTGCCCTCCTTCTACTTCTCGCTGGTTTTAGCAGTTTTTCTTAGGTCTAAGACGGTCTTTTCAAAAAAAAAAAAATTTTTTTTTCTTTTTATTTGATCTACTTTTTTTTTCAAAGTTTGGTGTAAAAAAAAAAAAATTTTTTTTTTCAGATGCAGGATTTCTGATCGCAAGCAGCTTCCAGAATTGATCAGCAAGCGTGGATTCTCTGCAAACGGGTAAATCTTGTTGCTTTTTTCAAATTTTGTGGAGCTTCTCGCTGAATTTATTTTCACTGTCATGGCCGGAGTACGGAGATGGAGTGCTTAGGGTTTCGACGTTTTTGCTTGCGATGGCTGCTCATTGATCTTTTCAGAAGCTACAGAACTGTTTTTCGTTCTTATTTTCATGATTTTTTTTTTTTGGTGTTTTATTAGTGACGTTTACTGTTTTTAGTGTTTTTACTGAAGAATTTTTTGCTTTTTGAGGATTCATAGGCAGTCAAGCTCATGTTTCAGATTCAGATTTGAAATTCGCTGCTTCTGTGATTCTTCTGATGATATGAATACTGTCATTTTGAGCAAATCTACTTCTTTCATTGGGTTTCGATTCATTAAAAGCTCCTTCATTTTACGCGCCTTTTTTGTTTTTTGGGATCAATTTTAGTTCGCCATACTGTTCCTCGTTTGATCTCCTCGAGATTTAGAAACCCTAACTATGTTTCTGCGAATTCTGATTTGCTTCCTGTTTTGCTGTTACTATCTGCTTAAAGGTGACTAATTTGCAGAGCATAGGAGTTCAACTTTAGCAGAAGTTGATTTAGTTGGTTGAATTTGGCAATGGAATCCATTAGGGATGAGGCCTTACGGATTAAAGAGCTTGCCGAAAAGAAATTTATCGAAAAGGATTATGTAGGCGCGAAGAACTTCGTATTGACGGCACAGAATCTCTTCCCCTCGCTCGACGGAATCAGCCAAATGATAACTATCTTGGATATTTATCTCGCATCAGAAGCTAAACTCAATGGGGAGAAGGATTGGTATGGAATCCTCCGTGTTAATGCTTCCGCAGATGAAGAAACAGTGAAGAATCATTACAGGAAGCTGGCTCTCATGCTTCATCCTGATAAGAACAAGTCTGCAGGTGCCGAGGGCGCTTTCCAGCTTGTTTCTGAGGCTTGGAGCGTGCTTTCTAACAAAAATCAGAAAATGGCTTACGACCTGAAGATATACGGCAAAAGTTCTCATCAGCGAAGTCTGCAAGATAATAAGGATTCTTCAGCTCCAGGTTTCGATTGTAATGGATTTTACCAGTTTTCAAACAATGTTACTAATAAGAAGAGAACAAAGCAGAGCAGCTCTACAAAGCCTCCCTTGTGTCCCCCACTTCAAACATTTTGGACCTCTTGTGCTGCCTGCTGTATGCAATATGAATACCACAGGATGTATCTTAACAAAAGTCTTCTATGTCCCAAATGCAAGCAGCCATTTTTAGCCACGGAGCTGCCTGCTCCACCAAGTGGACTTGGTAATCCTCTATGGTCCGTTAAACAGCAAAATCAGAAAGCGAAATATAGGAGCTCGTATAAGAATGCATCTAGTCATTCGGGAATGGGAGCTTCGGGTTTCCAGCATGGATCGAGTAACGAATTATTTGCTAATCAGAACATCCAATGGGCACCATTTTCTGGAGCGGGCTCTAATGGCCTCTCTTCTGGTACTAATGTGGTTCATCAGGAATATAAAGTGAAAAGGCAGCGAGAAGAAGCACATACAACGGTTAAATGGGAGGAATCGCAATCTGTGCACAAAAAGTTGTCACGGAGGGCTGAAATTGGTTCTGGAAGTGTTAATACTGTAATTGTGTCGGATAATCATGCAACTAAAAGAACAGGCACTGGAGATGATTTGGGAAACAACAATTTTGCAGATAAGGTTGCCTCAGATATGGGATGTAGCAGAAATACCGTTTCGGAAACAGAAAAAGGCAGTTGGTTTTATAGCAATTCCCTTAAATCTAGATTGAACTCGAGGTCTGCAAACTTTAACAGAGCTTACACCCATGTGGATGTTCGAGCAATATTAATAGAAAAGGCTAAGGATGCAATACTGAAGAAACTTAGAGAATTAGATTTAGCTGATGCTGCAAAGGCTAAGGATAATGATAGGATGAGGAAGAAGATAAAACTTAAAGATGTTAAATTGACCAAATTAGCTGATAGAAAAAATGCAAAATACAAAGTTCAGCGTGATTCTGCTAATTTTCAAATTATTGGAAGCTCAAGGGGCAGCAAATTTGGTCCTGTAAAAGAACTTTCCCAAAAGAATTTTAGTGATGATCCACGCAAGCAAGTAAATCACCATTTAACAATAGATGTTCCTGACCCAGATTTTCATGATTTTGATAGTGATCGAACCGAAAATGCTTTCGGAGCTGATCAGGTATGGGCTACATATGACGATGACGATGGCATGCCTCGGTATTATGCATTTATTCAAAAGGTTTTATCTGCTAAGCCTTTCAAGGTCCGTATGAGCTTTCTCACATCAAAATCCAATGTGGAGTTTGGGGCCTTAGATTGGGTTGGTAGGGGCTTTCCTAAAACATGTGGAGATTTTCGAGTGGGGAGATATGTGGTTGCCAATAGGATTAATATTTTTTCACACCGTGTTAAGTGGGAAAAAGGATTCCGTGGAGTAATCAAAGTTCTTCCAAGAAAAGGTGATATTTGGGCTTTATATCGAAATTGGAGTCCTCATTGGAATGAGCTTACTCCTGATACTGTGATTCACAAGTATGAAATGGTGGAGATACTTGAAGATTATGATGAAGAAGAAGGAATCTCAGTGGTACCCTTGGTGAAGGTTGCAGGATTTAAAACTGTTTTTTTACGGCATATGGATCCAAAAGAGAATAAGAAGCTACGAAAAGAAGAAATGTTTCGGTTTTCACATCAGGTGCCTTCTTATTTGCTTACGGGTGAAGAGGCTCATAATGCTCCGAGGGATTGCCTTGAGCTGGACCCAGCAGCTACTTCTCTGGAGCTTCTTCAGGTTCTCACAGAAACAAAGGATGAGGATGCGGTGAATGATGATGAAAGGAAGTTGGTCGATAATGGAGTTTCTTGGTCTGATTTCTGTCCTAATGCCTGTGATTGATGCTTATTATTCATCAACGGTTAGGGATTTGCCAACATGTACTCCTATTCGGCTTTGTGGGATATCTCAGGATCATTTATCATTATTTTCGGGTGTCTAACTTGAATTTAATTCGCTGTACAAAGTTGTTTAGGAGTAGAAGGTATCTGAAGTCAGCTTGTTTAAGATCATTCATTCAAATGATGGAGTTCTGGTGTCCCTCGGGAAGTCATTCTTCCGCTTATCGTAAGTAAGTTTTATAATCACTTAGCGACATGATTGATCAGCCAACGTAGATTATTCTCATAATGAACAAACATTTTCTTCTGCTTATAGCTAAAAGCTACTCTATTTTCTAACAAAATACTAGAATCAGCACTGCATATAGTTTAATAAATTGAAAATTGCATTTTTACTCCTTTGCTGTGAAGTATATGCATGCAAATATTTGATACATTTGTATACATGAGCTTATTGACGAGCCTGTTTATCTTGGAACAATGTGAAGTGGTGCGCAACTTGTTTAATTGCCATTTGTGCTAACATTTTACCATTACTTAAAAACATTTCTTTATGATATGAAGAAGTTCATGCTTATATTGTTTTGTTTTTACTTATCTGCACTGCAAAAACAATTTAATTTCAATGAATCTATTTTCCGTAAAATCAAGTCATATTTATTCACCCTTTTAAGGCAATTTGTACTCAACCCTTCACTGATGTTTCATTCATTGACTTTTTGAGCAACAAACCGAAAGAACTGTTGATAAACTTGTCCAAGATTGTTTGCTCTTTACTGATTTCTGCCTTTTTTTTTTCTTTTTACCAATAGCTCGTTGGATATGCATGCAAATGCCTCTTGATTGCCTTTTCGAAGCCTGTTGTTCACCTAAAACTCAAGTGTCAAAATAGTCTTCTGACTATTTACGTCGGGTAATTTTAGTCCTAGAGTTTATAACTATCTTAAATTAGTCCCCAGATTATTTTAATGAGGCAAAAAATAGTCCTCTATGGGGACTAATTCAACTCTTATTGAAAGAGTCTAGGACTGAATTATTATTATTATAAACTCTGCGACCCCACTAAAAAGAGTAAAGAGACTACTTTGACACTTTTCTCGCTAAATCTTTATATATTCAATTGTTCTTGCTATTATCGGTTGTATACATTAGATCGAGCATGATTCCTTACTTTGTTATCCATTTTGTTATTCTAGTCGAGAGAGATGCTGTGCATTCTTGTTCGGTTATAGCTCGAGCAATGCCATATTTTTGTAGCATGGTGTCTTTTCGGTATTGCTGAGTTTTTCCATGTGATTTTTCTTAACAATCTTCATTGGCATTTAACTATTTCTCATTTCTAGATCGTGGGGGTGAAAGCCCAATTGAAATTTACATGATAAACCTGCTCTAGTATTTTCTTATCAATTTCAAGTGAAAGTGCCTTGCTTTTTACTCTACTATTTATCAGTTATTTCAAATTATAATTCTAATTTTGTGGTTTTGTATTTTTTTTAATATGATATAAGAGTTATGCTACACTTTTTGTATTATTTTGTAGCTATATCATCCATGCAGTTTGTCTAAATTCCCAATTGCTTTAGAATTGAGAATGCCTATTTCTCATGCAATTTTTTATTAGCTAATTTAATGCCTGTGCTTAAAATTATATCATTCAGAAAAAGTAATAAATGATGGTGGCTTATGGGGCTAAAAATTCCTTGCACGATTTTGAGGTATTTAAGAGGCACTCTGCTTTAAACTTTCAACTTCTAGTTTTTTCAAAAGACTTCAATCATACTTAGGAAGGTTGAGTTTTTTTTTTTTTTTTAAATAATCTATCATGTGTAAACAATGCACGAGACAATCCTTTCTCAACACCGATTGCTTTGGGATATGGCTAAGGCTCTGTTTGCGGTGGCAGTGCGACACCACACCACTGTTCTCAGCACTGAAAAAGTTGCCGCTAAAACCAGTGTTTTTCCACCGCTTCTGGCTAGATGCGGTGCGAGCTTTCTAGTTGTGGTCTGACTTTTCAAAAAAAAAAAAAATTGTAATATCCACCACAGCTTTTTGCAATATCATATTATTTTTCAGCAGCTTCACATTGCCCCAAACGGAGCCTAAATTTCCAAGCCTCGTTGCTTAAAAGTTATGATAGGGTATATCATTATTTAGTTAAAAAGGGTGAGTCTATCAGAAATTTTTATGTGATTAATGATTGTAAGCATCTGGTATAATGCAGTAATTGAAGCCATATTTGTATGTCAAGATTTGGCCCAGGTGATTAGAATTTTCAAGACACGAATGAACACGAACGTTGAAATTCAAATCTAATGTCAATTACCATAAAAAATATTTAATCATATGAATAATCAAAAGAGCCATTAATGATTTAAAATTTAAGTAAACACAAGTAAAATAATTGTGAATTAAATTATTATTCTCTCATTTGACTGTCTTCTATTAATATTACTGGTACTTTCATTTGTTCTCTAACTTTAAGATTTAAATATGAAAATATTAGTTTGAACATGACGTGCCATCAATAAGTTAGTAAATATTCATATGTCTAAACTACAGTAATATAACGGAAAAGAAAAAATGTATGCTAGTCAATTATAATGATTCAGTATAAAATAAGTGGCTATTCATTATTTTATTAGAATCATTCAGAAAGGTTCAAAATATTTTATTACAGTGCACATATTATCTTATGTTGTGGATTTTTCTGTACATAATTTTATTATAACTTCATACATTATTATTATTATTATTATTAGACTTTTAACCTTACAACTTTTTATTAAATGTGACACTAAATTTTCTATTTTATATCCTATATGCAAAATGTGTGAATTACATTGCAATTCGCGGGAAGGTATAATTGATTTTGTTAAACATTGAGCATTGCATTCCATTCAAGAAGTTAAAACTATCTTAACATCATAAGCTTCAAAGAGAATGCAAAGTTGTATACTTCTGTGCTCCTTTTGTGATGTTCAGTGCTCATAATATAAAGACCTGAACTCTAACAAAGTTAAATAAGCTATTTTATGAGGGCATTATCCATAGTAATGGATTATTAGCATTGAGAAAGTATAGCTTACCATGCATTGCATGTTATACATATATTTGAAAAGCGATAATGAAGACGAGCATTGGCATGTTGAGATAAATTTTTTTTTCATGATATAGTTATTGCAGACGAATCTTTTCATGTTTTCAAATCCATGGTGCTTTTTTCCGCCTTAATCGGTTGTTGTTTCTTCACTTTATAATTATACCTGAAAGCAAGTTTTTTTATAAACCATATTGTACAATGTTCTCCTTGATCAATTTTAAATTACATTCTCCTGGCTTCTAAGATTGCTGGAGGGCTGTCAGGGGAAAATTGATTTGATTTGTCATCCATTTTGGATGAAAAGGTAATTGGTGAGTGCTGTTCTTCAAAGTTCCTACCAACAGGGGACAATACACATAGGCATCCTACATATTGATTACATTTATAAGTATAATAGTTATTGACTTAAATGTGGCTAATCAAGAAGATACTATGGCATAATTAATCAAATTCCTCTTGGATTTCAACAAACATTTTTAATCTTCACTAGTTCTTTAAATTCTGCTAGTTAGTTCAAATTCTATATTTTTGTAGGAAAATTTACGTAAATTGTCCCCTTAGATCCAAAGTGAGAGGTGCTAGGGCAACGAAGAGCAAATTAATATTTCAGGAGGGGTAAAACTGATATTTCAGGAGGGACAAAAGACCGAATTGCCCGCTCATATAAGTAAAAAAAATGAATTTAGGGGGGCAGGGTCTGCCCCTGTGTACGTCCCAAACAATTCTTATGCATTTACATATCTAACACCTAAAGTATGATATTTATATTTAGAACACCTTGGTATTAAAAACTTGTATATGAAAATGTGCATTTCACTTTTGATAAGTTAATGATAATAGTATTTCTAATGTGATGTCAAAGATTTGAGTTTTATGTATGTAAATATGAACTTTTAGGTGTTTAGATATGTAAATATATAAGAACTGTGTTGTATGTATCTAAATGCCTCATTTTTTTTTATCAGCAGTACATCATTTGTTACCAGATGTAGAATATTGTGCTAATCCAGTGCAGTCAATATGAATTCTTATCTCAACATAGCTTGATTAAGACTCTATATTGGATGAACATCACTATGCTTATGTGGTGGAATTGGACCAGAACTCTGCAGATAAATATATTAGACATTGGGAAAAAAGAAATCATAGGAGCTGTTTCAGATTTTATTTTATTATATATATATTTTTATTTGAACAAAAATATATTTGGTTATGATTATCATCTTCAAAAACATTAAAATACATAAAAGTTAATGAGTTGATTTATTTTTAAAAGCAGAAGGTAAAAAAACGCAAAAATTACACTAAACAAACATGTTCTTAAAACAAAAGTAAAAATAAAAAATATTGACAAAGAGAGTCCTAGTTTTCAAGTGGAATGTGATATTTCCTGTTAGTCTTTGTGTATCTTATGAACTTAAAATGAATGCAAGTAATGTTGATATTAGATTGTATTAATGTTTTAAAAGGCGAAGGCGTTGGGCGGGGCGATGTAACTTTTGTATTAGATTGTATTAATGTAAGTAGATATTACTGTTTTAATAATGTTTATAAACAGATCCTAATGTTTATAAGAAAGTTGACTGTGCTGCTGATGATTTTCTTCCTCTCATTGCAGCTTATTTGGATTGAAGAAAGCTTCTACCATCTTCCACCTATGGCCTTTTTCCTTTTCCTTTCTCTTTCTTTGGGTTCTTAATCAGCTGGAAGCAGGCAAAGGCTGCTGAACTGGTATCATTGAATTGTTTGATCAGTAGGCTGACTGATTGATCACCAGTCAAGATGAGGAGGAAGAAGGCAAAAGGAATCAATCATATACACCTATTACTATTGCACTGTTGTAGAAATCCTTTATTTTTCAAATTCTTTTTGCTTATTTTCTCTATATATAATTATGATTTTGGTCAGGGCTTATGTGGTTAATCTGATGAATATTGTGCTAAATATGTTGTTGTTTAGGAGAGTAAAATGTCGAAATGGTTCGTTTTAGTCTGAAGTTTATAAAAATGTCTAAATAGTCTCCAGATTCTTTAAATTGGTGTTGAAGTAGTCCTCCTAGAGTAGTCCTCCTAGAGGACTGTTAGAGCTCAATTTTAAATGATTGGAGATTATTTTGATACTTTTAGAAACTCTGGCACTGGAATGATCTCATATAATATTCAGAGATTATTTTGACACTTTACTCAATTCTATTGACCCAGCCAATACTTACGTATTTTTATATCTAACACCTAAATTTTGTTTTTTTTTACATTTATACCATCCAAATCTTTAATAATTCATAAAAGATATAATTATTTTAATTTTTAAAAAGTGAAGTGCACATTTTCATTGATTTGTATATAAAAGTTAAGGTTTAGGTGTTAGATATATAAATATATATGAATTTAGTGGTATTTATGTAAATCTTCCAAAATATTGGATTTTTCTGCCATTTTGAGAAGCTTGTTTCCTCTAATGGCTATGGAGGCTAGCAATGTCTGATTATCTGATTGGTTTTCAGAGGTCTTTTTATTTTTAGCTCTGAAATTAATGTGATGTTTTTTTTTTCATTTTACTTTTTTTAAAATTAAATCTTACTAATTTTAATTATTACATTTATAATATTTATTTATATATGAAAATATATTTTTTAGCTTTAAAGTGCTAAAATGGTGATAATTTTAATTTATAAATGTAAAAAAATTAAATTTTTGTGTTAGATGTATAAAGTCTAGAAATTGGGTGGTCTGTATGTAAAATGCTCAAATTACATTAAATAGGCAGTTTTATTGACTTGAAGAAATATTCATTAATAGGTAAGAATATAATAAATAAAATTATTAAAAAATATTGTCAAATTATGAGTATATTTTTTATATAATCTTTTTTTAATGATCAAGATTAGGAAGATTTAAATATAAGTTAATTAATTTTCATGTATTTATACATCTAATACTTCAATTTTTAATTTTTTATATATTTATCCTCTTGTCTATATGTAGCCTATATTGGGAAAGGTTTATTTCACTTTTACAAGATATTAAAGATTTATGTGATATAAATGTAGAAAGGATGGTTGTAAAAATTGCGATGGATCGAGCCGGTCGATTCGACTAGTTCGATGGTTAACCAATCATTGGATTGATTCAGTCCTATTACTTGCAAAATTGAACCGGTCAGAACCAGCGAACCGGTCCAATTTTTTTAAGAAACGGTGGATTATATTATTGTCCAATTAAATCTCTTGATTATGATGAATGACTAATAATAAAATATTTAAATTAAAAATAGATGAAATATCATATCTCAAAATTTGATTTAAAATATTATTCAAAATATTCAAAAATTAAGAGTACTAAATTAAAATGTTGTTTATTGAATTGATAAAAGTAACAAAGTATATTTACATATATGTCACCCACTTATTTTGTATTTGCATATCTAATACCTACTTTGATTTCTTTTTTTACATTTATACCACCAAAATCATTCATATGAAATAAAAAAAATACCACTATTTTAGCATCAAAACAGTGAAATACACCTTTTTTATGCCATTTATGTAAGAAATTGAAAATTAGATTTTAGATATGTAGATACAAGAATGGCAAGCATGTAAAAAATTCTTAATAATTATATTATATTAATTAAAATATATTAAATATTTTATTATTTATTATGTTATCCGATTCAACCTCAATATGAAAACTTAGATGTTGGATATGTACACGTAAGAATTGAGCGGTATGCGTAAATATTTAAAAACAGCACGAAAAAATAAAACAATAATCAAACACGACTATAATGGAGGTCTGAAAAATTTACAGAGAAAATTAAACAAAAAAAATAATAATAAAGACATAAACAAAAAACAAATTACAAGTTGTAATATAACACCTAAATCAAACATATCACCTGAAACCTTTTAATTTTCATATATAACATCTGAATCATTCTAATTGATCACATCCACCACTACCGTTACCTTCCGTTCAACGTCATCGGCGATATTGGCCTAGTAATTGAAATCAGCTCGTGACTCGTTATATTTGATTTCGAGCCAAGCAGGCTTGAAATTGAAACGAGCTTGATACTGCTCAAAATTGAAAAGGGTTGGCTAAAATTGAATTATTTGGACCACTTTCTCAAAATTAAAAATAACCGGCTTAAATTGAGTTATTTGGATCCATTCCAACTTGAAATTGGCTTGTGAGTCAGCAGAAATAATTTTACTTTGCATCATACATAAAAAATACTACGAGCCAATCTCGAGTCAATCCATGTATGGCTCGAAATCGACTTAGAAAAAGACTCAATCCAAAGTTTCGGCTCACAGCTCGGCTCGTTTATTTCGATCTAATCTCCATTGGAGCCAAAAGGTAGAATCCATTTTCGAGCAACTAATGATCTTCGAGCTAAATTCACAACCCTTCCTAAACCCTTCCTACGGCGATGTTAGCCTGGGAATCCAGATCAGCAGCATCAGTGCGGCGTCTTGCCGGCATAGCAGTTCCTGGATTTGCGTTCATTCCTCTGTATCCTGTGAAGAGGACACTTTTGTTTGTTGGGACAAATACATAGGGTCAAATAACCATATGTATATATATTGCTTGATTTACCCGTTGAACCATATAAATGGGCAAAATTACAAACTGCTCTTAAATGGTATTTCTTTCCTCGACCCTACAACAACTCCTAAGTTAAAACAATACTTCAATGTGTATGGAGTCTATAAGCTAGACTTTTCGAATCCAAACATGAACAGACCTACAAAACTTGATGCAACTATTATTAAGAGTGCTTTGTTGTGTGCTCGAGGAGAGAAGGGAATATGGGGTCGCCGATGAGCTGCTTGTGTGCGAAGGAACCAATTCAGGCCATTGGCGGGTGGGCGGACTTACGGCATCGACAAAACTGACAGTTTTATTGATGTGCATTCAACAAAAGTTGAGAAAAGGGGTTGATGTGAATAATTAGAAAGATTTAGGTGTCTTATAAAAATAACAACGAGCTGTTATCCCACCAATTGAGGTCAGCTACATGAAACCTTATTCTCCACTTTTTCCTTGAGTGCCATATTTTCATTTAGTTCTAATAAATTAAGGTTTTTTATTCAACATGCCCAAGTCTTTTTAGGTCTGCCTCTGCCTTCCTTAACATAAATCAAATCTAAAACATCTATTCTCTTAATTGGATCATCTAGTGGTCGGCGTTTAACGTGATCAAATCATATAAAGACGACTCTCTTTAATCATGTCTACCACTGGAGCTACACCAACCCTTTCACGGATATATTCGTTTCGCATTTTGTCTCCAAGTGTAAAGCCACTCATCCACCTAAACATTCTCATCTCCGCAACACCTGACTTAGTTTTATGCCGCCCTAAGTGTTTTATAAGTAAATACAAATTTTTAGGTGTTAGTTATGTAAATTAAAAGGTTTAAAGTGGAATGGATACATCCAACATAAATATATCGATACCATCATCTATATATATATATATACACACACTTAACATTAAACACAAATCTATAATAAAAATTATTATAATATACCTTCAACATTGAGGATATTCCCTTCCACTGTATTTTCCTTGAAGCTCTCTTCTTTTGTCATTTTATAAATGCATGTTTGTATAAGCATAAGAACTAATAAAATAAAGAAATGAAATTTTATAATTTCAAAAAATTTGAGCCAAAACATTCCGACCCAAATTTTCTCCATCATAAGATAGAAATCAGGGATGAAAACCTTAGGTACAACATTAAATATTATCGCACATTTACCTGAATATTGCAGAAAAATATGAAATCTTGATGTTGGGTGCATAAAAGCATGTCTTCCCAAATCCCTTTGCCTGCTCTTCCGTTCTACAAACAGAAGAAGATGAAAACCAGCAGTAATAAAAGCATCAAACATCAGTTCCAAAGTACCGATCGCCATACTCTCCCAGCCCAGGAATTACTCTGAATTCCTCATTCAGACCTGCGTCTATCTCTGAAGTAACTATTTTAAGGGAAGGAAATCTTTTGCAAACACAGTGAATTCCTTCAGGTGCCTGAAATTGTTAATATGTCAAACTAAAAATTATTACAAGTCTTGCATGCATACCGCTCAATTCTCATGTATTTACGTATCTAACAAATATATAAACTTCAATTTTCACATGTATGACACCATACGTATACATGAGAAGGTATACTTCGCTTTTTAAAAGATAAAATACTGGTATTATTGATGTAATATGAAAGCTTTAGGTGATATAAATGTAAAAAAGTAAATTTTAGATGTTAGCTATATAAATATATAAGAATTAGGTGGTATGTATGTAAATGCCACAAAATTATTTCGGTGCTTTGAAATAATACTTTAAGATTAAGGGGCTAACCGATATTAAGTTGAGAAAAATAATACGGTCCTCTGGTACTCCCTTCTGGATGAGTAGTTCTATTGCTTGGTTTGCAGAGTTACCTTCAATAAAAAGTTTAAGATTTTACAATAAGAGGTATGTTTAAGATGGGAAGTTGGGATTAAATATTGCACAAATTATATCTTATAGATAACAAAGCTGTAGAAAAATTAAGAAAATAGTTTAAATATGTAAATCTTGAGATGCAGCAAACTCTGAAAATTTGTGAACAGTACATGGAAGATGGTATATAGTCAGAAATTTAAAACATCATCTATGTAGCTAAAATCCACAAATAGAATGGATTGTTAATTTGTAAAGACTAAATTTTGTCTACGAAAAAAAATGTGCTGCATAGATTTAGTCGCTTGTTGACTTTACCATGGTAAGATTATTGTGGGGGCTTGGAAAGTGTACAGGGAGCCTTGAAAAATGGCCCATAGTTGTATGTAATTTCATTAAGAATGTTATTAAAATTTTATCATATTTTTTGGTTGTCCTAATTTTTTTTCTTATAAAGAGATCAGTAGCTGTCTTTACATTGTAAGGGTGTCAAATCGAATTCATGTGTCAGGTTCAGATTTGATCCAAAATTATGGTGACCGAAATTGCTTAACCCAAACCCACCTTCAACCCGACTGAAATTAATCATATCCGAATATTAAATGGGTCACAAATTCTAACCCAAAATCGATCCGCCTACAACCAAACTGACATGAATCCTACTCGCATATCCGATTTAACATATGCATAATAAGTTTTTGGATTGAATTCGGGTTAATTTTGAGTCAAGTTCAAGCCAACTTCAGGTTGGTGGGTCGACCCAAACCTGACCCAAAAATTAATCAGGTCAACTCAAACCCAATTTTTTCGAGTCGAGTTGGCGTATCAGATCAACTTAGCTGCTGGCAACAGCGTGGAACATTGGGATAGTGCTAGTGTTGAACTTTTAGCCACATTACCTCAATGAAGCAGTTTATCGAACCTTTGATGTTTGAAGTCAACGGAATCATCACTGAAGGTGACAACTCCAATGTTATTTCATCTCTCCAATAGGCCACCACTACTAAAGCTTGGAAGAATCAGCCTCATGACTTAAAAGAGTTTGATTTCTTCATCACTTTCTAACAGGTTCTCTTTTCACGTACCTCACGTTTTTGCAACAAGGAGGCTCATTTTTGTGCCAACTTAGCGCTTCATGATAGTTTTGTTTTTAAGCATGTATCTACTTCTAGTGAGCTTTCCATATTTAGAGATGATAGATCACTCTTTTGTACATTATATGCTCTCACATGCTTACCTTTTGTAACTTTTGTTTCTATTAATGCACAATGCAATATTTCAAGGATAAATTTTTTAAATCCCTAATGTTGAGTATCAGAATAACTAGAATTGTAATTATCCACAGTCAAACATAAGAAAATCTATAAGTGCAGCAACAAAACATAACCATCAACCATCCATCAGAAGAATGTATATAAAATTCTGATATTTTTAAGTGTTGATCAACAACAACAACAACAAAGCCTTAATCCCACTGCATGGGGTTAAGTGTTGATCCTTAATTTTATTTTCAACATTTTTTCACTCTTGCTGTTTGAATTAGGCTTCACATATTTCCCAACATAGAGCAAAACAATTAGATATTTGAAGGATGGTGAATTAAGAAGGTAAATCTGATTCAATCCCAACCATAATAATTTTGATTTCTGAGTAGGTGGATGCACAGAAATAAACAATTTAAACAAATTACATATTTTTCTTCAGTGGAAGACCATCTATTAGATAAAAATTTACAAATTTGCACAAATCCTCAAGCAATAAATGCAAATGCATCAAAAGTAAATTTAATAATACCTGTACCAAGGACAGGATCAAGTAGTAAAACATGGCGTTCGGATATATCATTGGGCAGCTTTTCATAAATAAGCTGATGAGCAAAAATCAGACATGCACGTTACAGCACAAAAATTTCAGCATAGAAATGTAATAATTGCACTAAATACTTGCCTGTTTTCCATTATCGCCATCACGATGAATAAGGATTTTTCCAATTTTTATTCCTTTACAACATGCTCGCAAGGCATTCTCCATGCTTTCACCACTGCAATCAAATCCATTGAGAATAATGATATTACATATAGCCCATTTTTAGCAGAGATAAATATAATTTCTTACATATTTATGTACACATTTCAACAGATCTTTCAAAAATAAGTGTCATGAAAAATTTTAATTTTGATGGAAGAGTTAATAACAAGAAGTAAAGAACGAAGATGATTTATTAGGTTTACCTTGGTTCGTTGCAACATTGAACTACTACTATAGAAAACTAGTTTAAATTCTGACAATATTAACATACGATGCAACCCAAACTGTGTTTCAATAATCAACCTTGTGCATTTTAATATAGGGGCATTTACACACATACCAACCAATTCCCATGTATTTACATATCAAACTCCTAAACCTTACCTTTTATATTTATACCACCCAATTATTTCATATCACATCAAAAAATCACTGTTTTAATCTTTACAGATAACAATGGAGGAAATCCAGTAGAATTCACATCTACTTGAGTGAAAGGTTATAGGATCAATCATGAATTAAGCTTAAAACTAGACTGAGGTTTGTCAGCCAGATATAAACCAAGGAATTCATGCACAAAAGGTAGCCTAGAGAAATTGGCAGACGTTAATTGAAGATATTTCCATGAATTTTTTTTGGATTTGGATGGATCAGAAAAAGTGAGTTCGTTAAAAAAGAAAAACTGATTAGCCTATTTAACAACCGATTTGAAGCTCACCTTCGTATAATAGACACTCCACAAAGTTTCTTGCAGAAGTCAACTCCTGTATAGAGTGATCCTGAATCAAAGGACAAGATGATGACATTATCATGTATTTATGTCGAAGGTAGAATGGCATCCTTATAAAAAATTATGAATTGAAGACAATAATAGATTTTAATGACGGTGATTTAACAATCTGAAATATCATGATCAAGGGAATATTAGGAGTTTTGCTAACTCATAAAAGTATTAACAAACACCAATTAAGAAGCTTCATGATTAACAAATGGATGACCACAGTTTATTGGCGAACTTTAAAAGGTGATTAATGTTGAGAATATAGAGACAGTGTCAAAATAGTCCCCTGGCTCTATGCAAGGGGTCGTTTTAGTCCCAAAGTCTACAAAAGTGTCAAATTAGTCCCTAAATTTTGTTAATAAGGGCTAAAATAGCCCCCACAGAAGTTTATTTCAGCCCCAATATAAAGAGTCTAGGACTAATTTTGCACTTATATACTCAATGACTTAAATGACCACATGTAAACAATCAGGGGACTATTTTAACATTTTACTCTGGGAATATAGGACAATTACATTTGTTATTATTCATCACTATAACATTCCACTATTAGATGCATCTTTCCAGGAGTTTCCACGGAAAAAGTACCAATTGAGAAAGAATCTCTAGATCAAAAACCCCTAGCTATGAAATGATAAAAATAACGCAACAAAATGCTTAAAACCCTAAAAAATATGCCCCTAAAACTAAACTTCGAGCGGCACATTGAAGTGGAATAAAAGTGTGACAATCTCAAGCAGGACAACAACAAAGTTCGTTCTTTGCTGTACCTGTTGGGGTGACCACCTGCTTCTCAGTAAAAGGCAAATGACCAAGGCCATGCTCTACCACCTGAAAAGAAAAGGCTTAGTTTAACAATTAAAACAAGAGAAATTTACACACGTAGTAAAACTTCATATTTACATACATAGAAGGTGTGCGATATGTAAATACATAAAGATTGTGTGATATATAGGTAAACATCAAATTATTCAATTTCGTTGAATGATATGCTTTTTAGTAATGGCTGGTGAGTTGAGATGCATTCTACCAGCCGAATAAGTCGATCAGAATAAAAGACGAAATCAGGTGTCGTTATATCCCTGTCACGAACAAGAGTGTGCATTCCTCTTATCTGTCAATCACCGAAATTATAAATTAATATACCACGAATAGTAATCATCAACAGAAAGAATTAAGACCTGAAATTCATTATGTGACAAATAACTACACCATACCTGAAATGTAGATTGAATAACAAATACATTAGGGTAGATTTTACACAAGTCATGTTGGCCAAGTTTAGTTTGAATATGTTGAACAATTAAATCAATTGCAACGTGGTTATCACCTCCCCTAGGAATGATTACATCAGCATATTTCTTTGAAGGCAAGACAAAATCATCAAAAGCAGGCTTGACAAATTTTCCATACTGCATAACCCAAGAAAAAAAATCATATTAAAAAAACAGTAAAAGTTAGCCCTTCTATCATTGCAAGGACTTCTGAGCTTTTTTAATAACCTACAAAGCTCAATTAATTAAAAATCAGCATGAATGAGCATCCAGTTCAAGCAATAATAAAGATCGGTTATAACAAGTTATTCATCAATGCCTAGTAACGATAGCAATTAATTGAGGGTAAGTTTTCTATTAAATGCAAAATGTCATAACATACATGGCAATTAAATGATACATATATTTAAGCATTCCAGTGCTAGGTAAAATGTTCATAGATAGAAGACAAATTATAGTGAATTAAAAGAAGCAAAATTTGAGAAAGTTTGTTGCAAATCACTAAAAAGAGAAAAAATGTGCAACGAATGTGATTAGAAAGTGTGTTTGAGCATTTACTGAAAAGAAACACAATTCAATGAATTTAAGAAGAAAAAATATCCTATAAATGAGGATAATATTGAAGTTACTAGTTTAATTCAAACAGGATAATGTGGTTTTTTCCATTGGATTTGGACCGCAATAAAGTTCAATATTGGCCGCAATAAAAGCATTGATAAGAGAAGCAAAGAACTAACGTATTAGACCCTATCACCAAACAAGACAAATTATAGTGATTTTATATAAGCAAAGTTCACTGATGCCTTGCTTTACAGCTCTACTAGAGCAGCGAACCTTGTCATCCATTGATGTGTAACTCCATGCTGCCAAATATTTCCTTTAGCTTAAGACCTTGTTCTCTCATGGGATCTATGAAAAACTTAGTCATCTAAATTCTACACCACCAAAACAGATGGAAACCGCCAAATACAAAAATGGCTAGCTTTCATCACATAGATGCTCAATCGCCTCAAACCCTCTGTTACCTCTACCATTATGTTTTAGGAGACTAACAAAACAATGTGTAGCTTTCTCCATTCTACTGACTTTCAGGACAGTAGTATTTCTGAACCATACAGTTCACTCCATCTTCTCTTTGCATCGAAGGGACAAACATTTTTGAGAGTACTAAAAAGTTTTGAAAGGAAAATAAGAAGAATTTCAATATTGCCCCTTCATCAACAATTCCACTAAACTCTAATTTTTTAGTTGCACCTCTTCAAAATTGTTTTGAGGCAAGCTCTGAGACGCAGCTAATCCCCACTGAGGCTTGTGCCTCATCTGACAAGCATTAGGCATACACCTCATCGTTTTTTCTTTTTTAAAATTGCACCAAGGCATGCCTCTATTTATACAGCTTTATTCCATGCCTAAAAGTACCTACTTGACAAAGCAACAAGCCTTTAATTATCGAGTTTTTAACAATGCAGTACATCCTTGTCAACTTCGTTTACCCCCTTGAAGCGCCTCTTTCCATCTTGTATGCTACAAAGGGCATCCACATACACTTAAACCCTTAGATCTACATCTCTTGATTGCTCAACAAAAAACTATACATTTTTGTACCAACACCCCTCCACCACTACTTATGTCCTTTGATTAATTATCTCCTTCCATCAATTGGTTTGCCTTGTCTCTATTTATTGTCTATTTCCAAACCATAGCAGAAAGCTCCAGTCAATCATAACAAAAAGCATGCAATGAATACTGAAATGACGGATTTTCTTGGGCTCTATTTAACTCCTACCTAAGGTTCAACACATTTGAGTTTCACCAGTACATTTTTTTCAAGATGAATTTATTAAGTGCTAGAAAGCTCGATTAGTGGTAAAAGACTATATTTAGTTTTATGGCATCCAGTAGTTTGGAACTCCCCACAGTTACTTAGCTTAATTACATTCTCTTTTTTTGTGGTTAATTAAGGAAGAACCTTTCTCTAAAAAAAAGATAGCAAAGCTTTGCACTTTGGGGATATCTTGGAAGCCATTTTTATGGAGTAGATTCTAGGATAAGTTGCTCAAAAGAAGAAAAAATTATACAAGCTTTGAAAACCTACATATGGGTTGAAGCAATGTTCTCGAGCTTGATGAAAAAACTCTACAATGTTCTTATTGAGATGGGCCTTCATAAAACATTGCCTACTATTCAATCTTCCACCAGTCGTCTTTTGCAAAAAAAATAATTGTTTGAATATTGATGATACTCTTCTCATTGAGCATGACGCTTTCAACATTGATAAAATGAAGTAGTACCTTCAGAAAACATTTCTTACTAATGATTGCACCCGTACAATTTTTTTGGTATCAAGTTTGCATTTAGGTAAGAAAGCAAATCTATCTCTTTCTCCTCCCACCAAATACTCCCCCCACCCCCATCACAAAAATATATGACATAGACCTTCTGAAGAGGTTGTTTGGTTAGCTAAAAAAAGAGTGCAATCTAACAATAATATGTTGTATTTGGAATACATTAAAAGTTCATTGGTTCAATGTAAAATAAATACATAACTTCACACTTTTTTATTTGGTTTTAAAAAAAGTAAATCAAAGTAAAATGCACTCATTAGTGGTGGCCAGGTGGCGGCGGGAACCGGCGACTGGCTGGATGCCGCAGCCAATGCAAGCAGTGTATTTGAAATTTGTTCAAATCCAACTAATTCGAAATACATCGAATTGAGCTAGATAATGAATTCAAATGCAAAATAACTTTATAATAATTTTTTTTTCTTCCAACAAAAAAACTAGATTTTAAAAAATCCTGCAAATTCGCTGTCAACCAAACTACCCCTCATGAAAATTGATTTTCTTAAATCTTAAGTGCAAGTCTACTGACTCGCTCCCAAGGATAGTCTACAGTCATCTAAGGATGATGAAATTTTAGTAGATGTTTCACCATTGATGGGCAAGCTTATCTATTTAACTAGACTCAACAAAATATACCATTTATCGTTGGTGTAGTCAACATATGCAACACAAAGAACAAAAATTGAGATGTTGTCCTAAAAATTTTAAAATCAAGATATCTCTTGGAAAATATCTAGTTTATTAGAAAAGTAATCATTAAAAAATTTAAGCCAATTCCAATGTTAACAATGTTGGATCCCTTGAAGATTAGAAGTTTAATTTAAGTTATCCTGCCGCTGCGTCTTCAACGATGAAAATTATAGTATTTTAGAGAAGTAAAAATTGAATTGGCGCAAGTAAATCTATTGTTGAAGTTGAAAAAAAATTTATTACTCATTCAGCTTATGAAACGATGTGGAAAAATCTAGTAGTAGAATTCATCTTTATTGTGACATAACCTAAGGTCGTAAATTCTGATAATTAAGGAACTAATTGCATTGCAAGTAAACCTACTTTAAATTGAACAGCAAAGCATATTAAAGTGGATTTTCACTTCATCAGAGATACAATCTTATCAAAAAGGAGTATCACTCCACACGTTTCCTATGAAAAACAATTAAGTGATATCTTTATCAAAACTCTAGGGCCTCTTCATCTTTTTCAGTTCTGTAACAAATTGGAACTAACTGAAATATATGCTTACGATTGAAGGGAAAGATAATTTTATTATTATAATACATCCTCATAATCAAGGATATTCTACTCTTGTTTATCTTCCATTTTTGTTCCTTTTATTTGCCCATATAAAAGCAAGTGTATTCAATCAATAATATTCTTTTTCTCCCTGACAAAATATATTAACGGAAAAAGCCAATGAAAAGGGGAGTTTAGATTAAAATAAGCCATCCTTCTTTTGCAAAGTACCAACTAAAAAAAATTTGTTTTCCAGTCCTGCCCAAACACACTTCAATTGCTTAATCCATTGGCCCTATTTTTTGTCCCCAAATAGCGATTCTTAACCTTTTATTTACATTCCACTTTTCTTTCCCACTTTTTTTTCTTTTTCATCTACCCATCTTTCCTCGCAAACATTTTTTTTTTTCTACAGCTCTTTGTTTTTCCACTTCTTTACCAGATCCATTATTCTAACATTTGTCAAATAAGTTAAGAATAGCGAAGTGGGAGCAGGCCGCCTTGCTACAATACCGCGAATGGAACTTCCCACAGAGTTCCCGCCGTATTTGCTACAGTACCATTAATGCCAATGGACAAGTGCGACTTGGACCGATCCAGGAGGGCCCGGTCAACACTTCCTTCACATAGATTTTCTTCCTATATGGAATGAGGTCCACTCCTATTACACTAAGTCTATAAATATATTAGTTTTTGAGTTTTTAAGACAGTTTTGGATTGCATTTCTATCATGACATCCGTCGGCGTCCCTTATTTTCCTCCAGGGGTGAGTGGTACTGTCGGCACTATAAAAAAAAGTTGGGAGAGTTGCCCGTAGGAAGTTGTTTGTCACCGGAATCGAAATCCCGTAGCACGCTTCGAAAGATCGTTTAATTTACATATAGATTTAAGTTTAGAAAAATATGAAAATCAAACTGACCTCATATTTTTCATAATTTAAATGAAAGAGCGTTTACCTTAAATCATGTATCTATTCCGAAGGATAAACACAAGACTTGAGGGTGAGGTTCAATCAAATAAACTAAGAAAGATATGACATCCGTTTGGTCTGCGAAACCGTTTTATTTGCCGATAAATTCTCCTATTTAATATGAAAAATTAAATAGGATTTATTTTAAGTTGTGTTCGGAAAAACTTCATATAAGTGCAAGCTCCTATAGTTAATTACATCTTAGACAACCGAGTCACCTAAGAATACTGTCGATAAAAATCAGGAAAAATTATTTTCAAGGAGGTCAAAAGGATAAGACTTTTCAACGAAATCGGATAAAGAGCTGTGCAAAATAGAATGATTCAAACTTGGAACATTTATTGTAGAATCCAAAGGAAGAAGAACTAGGATATGTCACGGATTCGAAGGAGAACCTCGGTGACTTCCCAGTCTACCTTATGATTTGGCTTCAGTTTCGAGAAGAAATTATTCAAGTGTTTCATCCTGTCAATTTTATTTAATTAGGGATTACATTCGTATGAAATGATCACACAAACAGCTTGGAATATATGCGGATTTAGGTCGTGACAAACGACAACCTCGGAATCCTAAAACGAGTTAGGACTTAGATTGCACAGTAGAACTATACAAATGTTTAACGAAAAGTTGAGGATTTATGTTGCACTAGGCAAAAAATCTCGAAATCCTATGAATTGTTGTTTAATTCTAAGGAATGAATGGTTTAGCTGGGGAAGACATGTTCTATTATTGAAGATGGTTGTGTTGCCCGCCACGCTAGCTCCAAGCTCCTTGTCGTGACGAGTTTAAGTTTTATAGGGTGTCAGGTTATGATGTCAAATCAAGCGGCACTATGGTTGTAGTTCTTTAAACATTCTAGGGGAATAGGTTGAAGTTATACAGTGTATAAAATGGCAATGAAGTATGTAGCACAAGACAAGCAGTAGAGTATGTAGTAAAGAGAACAGTACAACATGCGGTGTAAAGAAAAAATAGACGGTACAGCAAGAAAGTGATTACAAAAAAGTAACATGCTATAAACATAAAGCAAACCTGCATACCTGAGGGATCTGTTGTTCCTTAGATGCAGCTGATGCAACAGGTACAAATAACAAAAAACAGGGCTCAGATATATGTTTGTACTCGAGGG
>NEWO01000009.1:120538-143766 GCA_003013225.1 Phalaenopsis aphrodite
ACTGGGCAGTCACCAAGACTTTCGAGTAGGGACAAGTATAAAGCCTAAACATAGGCTCTCGGGTAGGAGATAAACTAGCAAACTGAGCCCCCAAACAAGCCAAAACAAACCCCTCAAGGCCCATAAATGAAGTTCAAACAATTAAGACAAAGCCTTAACCAAAACCAAAAGCCAAGTCTCAACAAAGCTCAACCTCCAACCCTTCCAAGGTGAAAATCGAGCTCCAATAGAGACCAAACCCAACCTTTGAAGGCCAACAAATGAAACCATAAAACAAATCCACACCCAGCCACCTCATAATGAAACCAAGCACCAATAGAGGTCAAAACCCAACCATAGTAAAGGTTCAAAACTCATGCCATCCAAGGGTTAAAGAATACCCATATGCCCTTGATACATCAAAATATGGAGCCAAAATACGTTTTAAACTGTAACAGTAGCATGAAAAATATTTTAAGCTACCAATATAATTGTTCTAAGCAAGAAAGATGTTCCCTTCCCCTTCTAGGAGCCAAACCAAACTATCAAAGCAGGATATAAGACACTTCCAAGTGAAATAGATTTTCTCACAACATGTATTTCAAGTAAGGAAAAGATATAACAAGCCAAGTCGAGCCGCAGCTAAAGCTCAGAACCCGGCCACAATAAAAGATAGAAAACATCCTCATGCCTTCAAACCATTAAAACATAGGGCCACCACGTGTTTCGAACAAGAACAGTTGTAGAACTTTCCCAAATCAAGATGAATTTCTTCATAGCATGCATTTTTAAGCCAAAAAGGAATTTAAGATGCCAAAACCGAGCCTTCCACATGCGTGAAAGACCAAATAAACCTTTCAATGTCTCATGCTAGATAAGAATAAATGAAAAGCTTCATGATACATATCCTAACATGCTTGCAATAGGAGCTAACATTGTCTCAATGCCATGTTTCAACCCTTCTAATTGCTTCCAATAGAAATATGCTACAATAAATAGAAACATGTCATAACTTTACCACTTTAAGCAAGTAATCAAGTATAACTCCTAGAGCATGCTCACATTTCCATTTCTAGATGCTTGAGTAACAAATATTTCAAAAATATAGGTGCAATATCACCCTAGCATGCTATACCATCCACAGCACCAAGCTCAAAGGCTCGGCAGAGGGAAAACCGAAAAGAAGCAAGGCACAGGGGGGGAGAGAAGGTACCTCCTTGCAGCAAAAAGCAACACAGAAATTTTTAAAAGCACTCCTCAACTTCAATCCTTCTTCCAACAGTAAGAGGAAGTCAACCCAAGTACAAAAAAGCTAAAGAAGCAAGTGATAAAAGAAAATAGCAGTTTTCCCTCCCTCTAAAAGATTTTTCGACCCACTGAAATGCTCTAAGTAGAGCCTAATATACATGGGAGAGGGAGAGGGAGAGCGAGAAGGAGGAGCAATCGAAAGATCGTAAACGGCTCAAGGAAACGAGAAGAGCAGACGCCCCATACGGGCGGCTCGAGAGAGGCAGAGGATGAGATCCTCGCTGGGGATAAGATCTACGACAATGATAAGGGGATGGATCGTCTGCGGGATCGCTCGCGTGCGCGAGGCGAGCGCGGGAACGAGACTCCAACGACACAGGAAGGAGCGGGTCAGGCAACCGAACGAGCCGAATTAGGGCTGAGGCCCACAGGATCGAGAAATAGAAAAAAAAATGGGGGAGTAGATAGATTTAGGTTTAAGGGAAACGAACAAAATCGACGTTTCGGACGCGTTGGCGCAGTCTGTTTCGTCAACCGAAGTCGTTTAGGCAACCTCGTCGACGATCGGGACGAAAACGCGTCGCGACCCGAGTCCTATCAAAATTTCGGTGTGAGCTCAATTAAACAGGACGGTGCAGAGTGCGACGGCGCCAGATCAACGGGTACGGTCAATCCTAAGGCCAATTGTCATATAGGGATTCTCCTTGAGCTCCCTCACAGTAGCCCCACCTATTAAGTGCTAGAAGTAAAAAACTACCATGCGGAACGTCAAGTCGAGCAATTGAAACCTCAAAATTTGTAACGGTGAGGGCTCCTTTGCTAGTTTTCTAGGAATAGTCAACAGGAAAGTCCTACGTCTAAAACCTAGGCTATCAAAAAGGAGAGACTAGACCTCCGCCAAAAGTAAGGTCAACAGGTACTCTAGTTGTATCTCGTTTCGATGTGATGATCCTCCTCCAAGGGTGGAGTGGGGCTCTGGCTATATCTCGCTCTTGATGGGGNGTTTTAAATTATAACAGTAGCATGAAAAATATTTTAAGTTATCAATATAATTGTTCTAAGCATGAAAGATGTTCCCTTCCCCTTCGAGGAGCCAAACCAAACTATCAAAGCAGGATAAAAGACACTTCCAAGTGAAATAGATTTTCTCACAACATGTATTTCAAGTAAGGAAAAGCTACAAGGAGCCAAACCGAGCCGCAGCTAAAGCTCAGAACCCGGCCACAACAAAAGCTAGAAAACATCCTCATGCCTTCAAAATATCAAAACATAGGGTCACCACGTGTTTCGAACAAGAACAGTTGTAGAACTTTCCCAAATCAAGATGAATTTCTTCATAACATGCATTTTTAAGCCAAAAAGAAATTTAAGATGCCAAAACCAAGCCTTGCACAAGCGTGAAAGACCAAATAAATCTTTCAATGTCTCATGCTAGATAAGAATAAATGAAAAGCTTCATTATACATATTCTAACATGCTCGCAAGAGGAGCTAACATTGTCTCAAAGCCATGTTACAACCCTTCTAATTGCTTCCAATAGAAATATGCTACAATAAATAGAAACATGTCATAGCTTCACCACATTAAGCAAGTAATCAAGTATGAATCCTAGAACATGCTCACATTTCCATTTCTAGACGCTTGAGTAACAAATATTGCAAAAATATAGGTGCAATATCACCCCAGCATGCTATACCATCCACAACACCAAGCTCAAAGGCTCGGCAGAGGGAAAACCGAAAAGAAGCAAGGGTACAGGGGGAGAGAAGATACCTCCTTGCAGCAAAAAGCAACACAGAAATTTTTAAAAGCACTCCTCAACTTCAATCCTTCCTCCAACAGTAAGAGGAAGTCAACCCAAGTACAAAAAAGCTAAAAAAGCAAGTGAGAAAAGAAAATATCAGAGTTTTCCCTCCCTCTAAGAGATTTTTCGGCCCACTGAAATGCTCTTAAGTAGAGCCTAATATAGACGGGAGAAGGAGAAGTGATCGAAAGATCGTAAACGGCTCGAGGAAACGAGGAGAGCAGACGCCCCATACGGGCAGCTCGAGAGAGGCAGAGGATGAGATCCTCGCAGGGGATAAGATCCACGGCAATGATAAGGGAATGGGTTGTCTGCGGGATTGTCTTGCGTGAGCGAGGCGAGCGCGGGAACGAGACTCCAACGGCACAGGAAGGAGCGGGTCAGGCAACCAAACGAGCCGAATTAGGGCTGAGGCCCACGGGATCGAGAAATAGAAAAAAAAGGGGGGAGATAGATTTAGGTTTAAGGGATTATAAGTTATTAATTATAATAATAATAATAATAATAAATCATTTATTATTATAATTAATATTTAATTGCGTATCTTTCCCCAAACACGTCGTCGTAGTGAAACGAACGTCTCCCCGAGACAAAATCGACGTTCCGGACGCGTCGGAAATCTTTAAGGGATTATAAGTTATTAATTATAATAATAATAATATCATTTATTATTATTATTAATATTTAATTGCGTATCTTTCCCCAAACACGTCATCGTAGTGGAACGAACGTCTCCCTAGGCAAAATCGATGTTTCGGACGCGACGGCGCAGTCTGTTTTGTCAACCGAAGTCATTTAGGCAACCTCGTCGACGATCGGGACGAAAACGCGTCGCGACCCGAATCCTGTCAAAATTGTTGTGTGAGCTCAATTAAACAGGACGGTGCAGAGTTCAACGGCACCAGATCAACGCGTACAGTCAATCCTAGGCCAACAGTCCTATAGGGATTCTCCTTGAGCTCCCTCACAATAGCCCCACCTACAAAGTGCTAGAAGTCAAAAACTACCATGCGGAACATCAAGTCGAACAATTGAAATCTCAGAATTTCTAACAGTGAGAACTCCTTTGCTAGTTTTCTAAAAATAGTCGACAGGAAAGTCCTACGTCTAGAACCTAAGCTATCAAAAAGGAAAGACTAGACCTCTGCCAAAAGTGAGGTCAACAGGTACTCTAGTTGTATCTCGTTTCGATGTGATGATCCTCCTCCAAGGGTGGAGTGGGGCTCTGGCTATATCTCGCTCTCGAGGGGGTATTTATCTCCAAATTTCCTTGCCCCGCATCCACCCAATCACTCGGCCGCCCCTTCCCTGCTACAGCCGCCCAGACAACCTACTTTTGTTGTTTTTGTAATTCCTTTTACCCAGCCACCTTCCCCCTCTTCCTTTCCCTCCTTACTACAGTCACACAGAACAGTGTCTTATTATTGCTACTTTGTTGTCCTCCAGCAAGACCAAATACCAGCCACCCCATGTCATTTCATGCAGCCTAGACCCTTCCCCTACCTTCCCGCATCGCTCACAATCGTTGTTCCAAGCTGCTGCCATCTGGAAAATAGCAAACATGTTTTTCCGATGTCCAACTGCCACCCTACTTATTGTAACTCCCAGAAAACCGCACCAACCGTTATTATACTTCATCCCAGTGCCCATACAATCATTCCCACCACTTGCCACCCTTTCCAAACCCCATAGCTGAGCACCATCACCATTGGATCAAAACCTAGTGGGAATTTGTGTGTCGTATCCATTGTTATTTTCCCTTTTAGTGTATTAGTTATAACTGCCTATTGGTCACTCAATAATAATAATTGTTTTTTTTTGTTATTTGGGATGACTCCGATATCATTTGGTATCAGAGCTAGTCTAAGCCTAGTCCTATCCTTGAGTTTCTAGCATCCACTAATACCCAATCCCCACTTCCATACAACAATACCTTCGTTGATTTTTCAAAACAGCCACAAAAATTTTCTTTCCCCTCGTGAATCATCACTATACACCCTCTTCCACCTACCCAAACCTAAATCCCAACCACGCCACTAAAGAGACAATTGTCGGAGACCAGATTAGGAGGAAATGGCATAATATCGTCTAAGATAAATGTATAAAGAGAGGTCCATAGACTTTCTATGGAAGTCCTCCAACTATAACAGAGGCTTGCCACTTCAAGGAGAGAATCTGAACGGTTCATTAGTAGTCACAACAGTGATTTGCTAAACGAAAGGAATAGAACGAATCTCTTCCACCGTGTGGATTTCAGAGATGAAGAGCTTCTACTTTGAAGATTTAACTTGTATGTCTAAGAAGTTGGGTTGTTGAAGTAAATGTGGATTTGTCATGTTTTGACAATCAATGTGATCTGGACAAGTTAAGTGGCTCCAAACAGTGAAACTTTTCTTTAAGTACCAGGTGGGAAAATTTGAAGCATCTACGTGTGAAAAAAAAGACAAGATCACTACCTAATCCAGGATGACGAAAGATGCGGTATCAGTACCTACCAGTTTATTACGGATAGAATATGTAGACCTAGCTTAAAAAGTGGAGAAACAACATAATCAAATGATTGTCATACCTTAAAGGCAGAGTTTAACCTCCGGATTGAGCAGCCAACACTTCCTTTACGTGAATTTACCTCATATTTGGAGAGGGGTCCATTCCTATTTCTTGAATCTATAAAAATGTTATCATATTATTAGGGCATTTTTGGATTATGTTTTTGTCAAAACAGTCACCAACGCCCTCTATTTTCCTGTATAAGGCTATATTTAAGGGTGAGTGGTGCTCCGATTGTAGCCAAGGGCGACTGGTGCTCCGGCTGTATCTAAGGGCGACTGGTACCCCGGTTGTATCTCGCTCCTGAGGGAATATTTATCTCTGACTTTCCTTGAGCTGCATCTGCCTCATCACTCTGGACTACCCCTTCCCCACGACAGCAACCCTTAACAACCTCCTTTTGTTGTTTTCCAGAGTTCCTGCTGCCCAGCCGCCTTCACCCCTTCCCTCGTAGCCGCAGTAGCATAAACAGCGTCCCTTTGTTGTCCTCCTGCTGAACTAGTCGTCAGCCATCACTTGTGCGATTTCCTGCAACCCCCACTCTTCATCCAACATTCTTGCATCACCCTCAATCGTTGTTCCTCATTGTTGTCATCTAGAAAACAACATACTAGTTGTTTTCCTACCATCCAGCTTCCCCCCACTCATTGCCACTCCCAGAAAACTGCTCCATTCATTGTTATATTTCATCCCAGCACCCATACCATCATTCCTGCCACTTGCCACCCTCTCAAGCCCTATAGCCGACCACCAACACTCCTGGATCGAACCCTAATGTGAGTTTGTGTCATGTCTGTTGTTATTTTCCCTTTTAGTGTGTTGGTTGTAACCGCCTATTGGCATTCTAGTAAAAATATTTGTTTGTTTATTATTGTTTGGGTTAAACTCCGATGTCAAATAGTGTCGTTAATTATTTCATTATATCATGTTAACATTTTTATCACATTGCTAATTATGACAAATCGTTGAACTTTTAATATCTTTATAGTTATTAATAAATAATTATCTTTTAGAAGTACTTTGACAAAAAAAATATTTTGACAAATAACTATATTGACCAAGGTTTGCTGTTACGCAGGATTGCATTAATAATTTTTGGGAACATTTAAAAAAATGAGCACTTTACCTTTTAACTGTGAAAATTGTAATGCATAATTTGTGCATTACCTAATCAAGATTGAATTAATAATTTTTGGGGTCATTTGAAAGAAAAATGAGCACTTCACCTCATAAATGAGAAATTTTAACAATCAAGGCTAGTTTAAGCCTCTTTATATGAAATAGAAGCAAGTCTACATCATATGCATTAATATTGATGTTGTTGAAATTTAAAATAATGAAACATTTACACAGCTTATTACATCAGACCTCCAAATAGGCTCCAGGCAAGTATGCTCAAGCAATGAAAAAATTACAATATTCTATATCCACTAATAAAAAGAACGTGCATACCTGTTCAAGCACCGAGTTAATATCCCGACCTCTCTCAACTGTATCTCTTCTAATTCTTCTAGCAAGCCTAACATCAGCATCTATCAGTGCAATATTAGAATGAGGGCAATGATGGATAAATGTAATATATTTCATCTTGATATATAAGAAACTTTTAAAACAGAAGATTATTTAGCTTCCTCGTGATAGTATTCATGATGGTCTCAGTAAATAACGGTAAATAAGAACAACCAAGTAACGAAATTCATGCTCGGGCATAGTAATTGAGATGAAAGTCTCGTTTGAAGAAACTTTTCTGCTACTTTCAGCTTCAGAATAATTCCTTCATTTTATGAGTTGATTGGTTATTGTGTTTTTTTAGAAACACTTCTAAAAGAAACTCCATTTTTTTTGCCAATTTCAGCCGTAACTTCAATCAAACTTTAAAATGCGGATTTTAAAAAAACTGTATTTTGATAGGTTTGTTTAAAAAGAGAAACCTAACCAAATAAAGCCTAAGCCCGATCAATTCAGCTGAGTCCTAAAAATTCTCAAGATAGTAAAATGGGACATAATGAAAGCAAAAAGGTTAAATAATTGGAAGAGAAGCTCATTCTGAAATATAAAAACACTCTGATGGGAAAAGAATGCAATATAGAAAACAAAAACCAACCAGTATCAACAAATATCTTCATGTCCATTAGGTTGCGAACACGTGGATCATGGAAAACTAGAATCCCTTCCAAAATAATAACATCCGATGCATTCACCTAGCGAAATTAACTTTGTTAAGCAAATGTAACCACCATAATCAAAAGATAAAAGAATAACAGATGCAGGCAAGCACTCACTATTGGTCAAACAATAAATGCTAATGAAAGGAAAGTTTGGTCAAACAATAAATGCTAATGAAAGGAAAGTTAGGTTTAAAGAAACAAAGTGCTATACATGTAAATATGAAAATTTAGGTGTGAGATATGCAAATACATAAGAATTGTGGGCTACGTATGTAAATTTCCCATTAAGAATCCAATCATTAGAAGGTAATCCAGAAATTTGAGTTCAGTTGAAGCATACCTTCCGGAAACTTTCACAGCATCGGCGATGATTCTTAAAATCATAGATGGGAATGTTGACGGAGTGTCCACTTTTCAACTTGGTCATACAGTCAATGAGTTGATCTGTGTCAAAGGCATCTAAAAAACAGAAAATTGATTTCACACAACAACATAAAAATAATTTTTAAAATCTGGAATAAGAAAGCCTTATCAAGTTTTATGCTCTCCTTAAAGATGCTCAAATAGTAAAAGTTATGAATGCAGAAGAGAACCAAGGTTGTGGGCTCCGAAAATTCCGACCGCGCCCCAGGAATCTCTGCATTTATTCTATTTTTGTTTGTTGAGAGAGCATTGAATGGTCAAATTTTCAAAAGACAGTTTGGGTTGTTAGATAAGACACTACCTAAAGATTTTGCCCTCATTTTGCGAGGATTTCTTGATCTGGGATTTGAGATTTCTCATAAGCGCAAGCCCCTATGGTTAATTATCCCTCCCAAAAACAGATGATCACAATCAATTAAGGCTATCATTAAGAACTGAATATTCGATAGATAATAGTTGCAGACATATATTTTAAATTGTAAAATTTATCACCTGAAGCTTAAAGCGGATAGTGGGGAAACAACGATGAAATCCTATCAAGATCTAATGGTTTCGTCGACCCGGGTCATCGTTGTCCCCGATCTACTTAGTCAGAAGTGGTAGTCAACACAACCTTATTGAAGGATCCTTGTCAGCAACCATGAATTGCATCACCCAAGAGATCCTTGTAGAACAGGGATGGATGTTTGTCTACAACAACAACAAGTCTTTATCCCACTTATTGGCTAAAGTGGTGGATGTTTATCTAAGGGGATAAATTTAAGTTGATTTTAGCCAACATAAGGTTTTACGCTAATCAATTGCACCCTTATGGTTCACAACTCAAAGAGTAGAAAGTTATTGAGGAACATACTAGTTGTGGTCGTGACTGTAATATAATAGTGTCATTTGGCAGCACCACCCGGTCAAAGGACTCTGGTCATAGCCATTACTTTGTGGTATCATTTGACGACAGAACCATGCGGACAAATGACTCAAGCCACGTCCTTACTGGCATGTGATTGATTTGATTGTGAATAACATAATACAGTTGATATGACATTTACTCTTTGTGAGTTTAAGTCAATCAAAAGTTTGTTACTCTCGACAAACTATTGCAGGAGGTGGATGAATTTTTGTTTTAACTTTTAAGTGTTTAATTTTACTTGAAATACTAGTTTGAAGCTTACTAAATGTTGGTTTAAAATTAACCCTCCGTTGAGATTTTCAGTCAGCACAATCCTAATCGAGGACTTAAATATTTAAAATTTTTATATTTGCAGGGCATTTGATTTTGTTAGTTTAGGCCTTTTAGGAAACAAGTCATGTCGACTCCTATCCTTATAAAGAGAATGATCGTACTATATGATTTGGACTTGTAAATTTTTATATTTATGATTTGAACATTTATTATTAAATTTAGTAGACTCGTCAATTTCAGTACCTGTGAAGAAGCGGATCGAACTAGTTGTGTTGGACATACAACCCTACCCTCTAGACAGGGCGGCCCAATTAAAGCTTACATAACTTAATTATCTCGAGTGTGATTTCACCATAGAGATTTATAATTTTAAAATAGGCATAGACTCTTTGAAAAGAAATTTTGTGCACTTTTCAAAAGCAATAGCGATTTGAGACAAAAGAATATTTTAACCCAGACAGCATTCTCAGACTTTTCAATTTAATATACTTAGTTCATTTCAATGGAGCATATGCGGGTGTATTTTGTTGTATCTTGGTGCCTTTGCTTAATGTGATTGCATGATTTTGACACACTTATAAGATGTGATTACATGATTTTTGTAACATATAATTTGATATTTTGACACAAAGGCAAGAATTATCAAGTAATTAGAAGCCTTTTGATATACCACATTGAAATTGAAAGATAACTTAAAATGATATTATGTGTCTCAAAAATAATCCTAACTAGTTAGTTACACAAATATATTTATGGTATAGATGTATGTGCATAGTCCAAATGTACAATTGATAGCAGGAATTTTTAAAATATATATGTATATAATTTTGCACAAATCTTAAAGTATCTACATTCAAATCAAAAAGTAATCACAAAACTTGTTCTGAAATTAACAAAGATTTATGAAATTTTATGTGAACATTAGAGCTTTTAGAATACATGTAAAAACTCATTTTTTAGCTCTTTAAGTACCGTCTTCTGTTCGCTAATAAATTATATTGCAAATCCGGTGGCAAGCTTTTAAAGTTTCAAAAATTCTTAGACCTGATTACTTTGAACCTTAGGAGCCTAAATTCAAAAGCTCAAAATTTCAAATATTTTTAAGACTTTATAGCCTAAATTTTAAAACTCAAATTCTAAAGTATTTTTAAGCCTGGGAGTCTATGTTTCAGAAGTCCAAAACTTTAAATATTTTTAAAAACTTAATAGCCTAAATGTTAAAAAGTCCAAATCACAGATATTTTGACCCCTAAGAGCCTATATTTTAAAAACTTAAATTTTCAAAATATTTTAAAATTTAAAAGATTCATATTTTATTATTATATTTCTTTATCTTTATAAGTTTCAAAATTTAGAATAAAAGTGGTTTACAAATCCTAATCACACGAAAATTTGGCAACCTCCCAACGTCAACCCCCGTTAGAGGGCACCCTCTAACGGGGCACTAGGAAAATGTCAGTTTTCTCAACAGTCTTAAAAAATTCGTTGGTCAGCGTTCTGAGACACTACGATTGGGAAGCAAAAATACATATTTAACTTATAAATTCTTTTATCTAAATAGGAAACATAAAGAAGCCTTATATGAACTGAAATAGAGTTATTAATCAAGTATACTAGTACACCTACAACTCTAATTTCACTAACTTTTGTTTGTAGGCCTAGGCCTAATAATGAGGGCAATCAAGAGTATTAAGATTTTTAAAAAAAAATGAGCATGAAGATCATTTGAGAATGAGTAGAAGGCGAAACTTGAGCAAGAAATTTTGCTAGAGGAACTATTATTTTTAAAAATTTAAGGAGTCATCAGTCACTACTTGTGCTCCCCAACCACTATAAACGAAGATATAAATTGCGCCCCAACTTCCTATACTGCAGCTCGCTTCATCATAGGTTGACTTCCTTTGTCCATGTTTACCAATGTTAGATTACTCCATATAATGCCATAGTGTTTAGTATTAATTTATACCACTGCCATGCAATAATGAGATCGTATGTGAGATTAGTTTAAAAACAATGCCAAAGTCTCTAAATTCTTCTTTCTACGCCCTAACCTACAAATAAAAGATGTTAATGAAGCAAGTCATCCATAATGCATGCAAGCACAAGGCTTTTGTGTAAACACTTCGAAAGAAGACTTATTGGGATCAATTGATGCAACAAACAAATTAGATTTAAATTAAGTTCAATAATTTCAATTAAATTAGGATTTTTAATTCTATTTGATTAACTAACATTAATCATCATTTTGAATAATATTAAACTAGGCAGTATGCTCACTTTAAAAAGCCTTTTGTATTCATTACGGAGAGAGTGTGCCTTTAAAAAATCCTAGCATGTGTCTAACATGCTGAGAAAATTTTATGAATTAGTTTTTATTCCAAATTTAAAGCCAAACATAGTCGGAATCTAACATAGTCAAGGCTCGCCTAGAAATGGCAAAAACAAGCATTGGAACAGAACAACACAAACAAGTTGTTCCTGGTTCAACAATTTTAGTTCAAGTTGGACAGTCAAATGTTTCTTTGCTATACCAGTTTGATCTAACGAGTGATACATCAACATGTTCATATTTTATGTAATTATTATAAAGATTAAATAATCCATTTTGGGTTATGGGTATATTATGTAGTCAGCAAAAGCATAAAGGCATGCTTAATAATTAATGTTAATGTTGATGTGGCGTTTGAAATGAAGTTTACTTGATGAAATATTGAAATATAATTATAAGTACACGTGTTAGTTTTTCTTTTAATGGCTCTTAATCTTCTACATGATACATACAATCTTATAATTTATTGTGTGATAATTTTTTTTTATAAAAAACTTGCATCACGTGTTCTAGCTATGCAGTTTATAATAATAACTTCTACAAGCAATATTGTATCATGGTGTGTCATGTTGTACCTTTTAAGTTTATTTCATGTCCTCATATCTATGTCTCATGTTGATGTTCATGTTTCCGAGACATTAGAGCATTTTTTAAAAGATAAAAATCTATCCCAAGTATTTTATTGATTGAGAGCATGACAAAAAAAAAAAACAATAATAAATAAGTAGGCCGGTATAAAGCTACTTAAAAATTAAGAGGGCATAAAGCCGATTATAGATCAACTAAAAAGCAAGGATCTAGCGAATACTTAATTTAGGGAATGAATGAGGCAAAAATAAAACCAATGACCTCTAACTAAAGAAGTAGGGAGCATAGCATATCACTTGACTTATAATTCTTTCTATTCTTTTGATGTCAATTTGCATAAAAAAGCAATGCATAGTAAGAATTTGACTAAGTTTTTAAAATTTAAGAATATTCTCTTGCAATCCTAGAATTTTAGTGAGGAAAGTCAAAGAAACTTTAAATAGAAGTTTGGTTGGTGGAAAAAACTTATCTCTTATCAACATATAAAATACAAGGAAAAATCATTAGAGCATGTTGTAGTTGTTGTGATTCTTTTTAATGTACATAGTACAATCAAGCAAAGTCTCATTTGTATCCATCTCCATTTCTCATATGTCCATGATCTTGAACTCTTTGAATGTTCTTTCCTAGCTACAACACAATGATGTCAATAATATAGTTAAACACAATTACCTGGATGATCAAAATTATAGTCATTGGCACGTTCAGCGTCCTCTGCAGTCAGACCTCGATAAAATGAATCCTGTAAGTTCCATGTAAATTTGAGTGAGAAATGTAATAATTTAAAAAAAAAAAGGTGAAAGAGTCATAAATTTCAAAAGTATATTACAAACATAAATAATGTTTCACCAATTAAAGTCCTATATGGTATGTAATTAAACTTATTCTATCTATTCCAATATAAACATTTAATACTGCTCTAATTATACCAATTATATATCAGAAAGTAGTGTTTCGACTCAACACCACATTAAGTGTTCAACCTTACCATGTTGAATACTTCAATAAATTAGTAGCATTACTCTTATGGGTTGTAGAATTTTGTTAAGCATTTTTACTCTTCATATTGTGTTAAGCATGGCATCTAGTGTCTCTCATTATTTTATAATCCAAGAAGAAATTCTTGACACTATTTGCAAACCTCCCGAATACTTTTTGGTACAATGTCAATATTTTGGGCATATTTTATGAAACAAATAAAAATATAATTATGAAAATTAAGATTATCAAATTTTATTTGAAACTCCTAAAATATAATGAGAACTATAATTTTACTCCTATTAAGTTGTTGTAACTTGAAGTGGCTTATTATTATTATTATTATTATTATTATTATTATTATTATTATTATTATTATTATTATTATTATTATTATTTGTTGCTCTTGCTCTTGTTCTTGCTCTTGTTCTTGCCATTGTTGCTACTATTATTAAAGTTATTAATACTACTGGTATCATTATTATTATTATTATTGTCACTTTTTTTGTTGTTGGTGTTATTGTGTTCACCCATAACATGTTCATATTCCCCTATAAGTGACATGTAAATTATGCACATATCCAACAAGCTTTAACACAACACATCAGCAACAATAGCCAATACCATAGCCAAACATCCCACGTTGCTGAGTGAGGACTCCATGAATCGTCCTTTGTTCACCGTCACCATCAAGCTTCATGAAGAAGCTATTGCTAATTTGAAACCCCATTTTTCATTGTAAGTTTTTCACATTAAGTTTCTAGTTCTCCTTAACAAAGCTTTTCACATCCCATTACATGAGAAAACCTTTCATCAGTCTTGCAAACGTGCACTAAACAAACAAAAAAAATGGACTGAATAAAAATATTGGGCCTAAAATAAGTTTGTAGACCAAGAAACAAATTTGAGAACCATTGCTTTAGTTTCATATCTGACACAAGTAAATGACCAAACTAAAATAGGGGCATTTACATAGATAACACAAAATTCTTATGTATTTGCACATCTAACACCTAAACTTTTAGACACATGTGACTCAAATCTTTAATATCGAATAAAAAATAGCACAATTACCGCTTTTTAAAAGTCAAATACAAATTTTCACGAAAATTTTTTAAGCACCAAAGTGCTATGCATGTAAATAAGGAAGTTTAGGTGTGAGATATGTAATTACATAATAATTTGGAGCTACATATGTAAATTTCCCACTTAAATAATTTTTGTATTCTAAGGCCAAGGATATAACTTTATATTCTAGGAACCTTTGAGAAAGCTACTCCCATACTTTCTAGTCATCTTACCTAAACTTTTTGGTCCAATTTGAGCATTATAATTCCCTTATCAACATTCAATTTGCTTTTATGTGCATTCATGATTGCTCAACATACACACCAATACTATTTCCAGCTAAATCATTGACATGTAGTTCAAACCTCAATCTGGCAACTCTAAACTCTAAAACAGCTCAGAATTAAACAAAATACCCGGATAATGCTGCGAAGAAGAGAAGTAGAAAAGACAAGTGAACAATTTATGATTTATCATTTCCTAAAACTTCTAAAATCATTAAGAACTACCAGTTATACCAAACCACACAATAAAATCAACTACTAAAAGAAATAAGCGAATCATTTATTAGCGCTACTTGTATATGTTCATGTGATCATCGAGCCTACTTACAATTCATAAAATATAAACAAACAAGAGCATGAGAAGAAAAATCAGTCAATGATAATGATACTTGTCCCTTTACCTGATAAACAAGAACAACCCGTTGATCATGAAGCTGCTGGATGATCATATCGCACACAGTAGTTTTCCCGGAAGCCGAACCGCCCGAAACCCCTGCACTGCAGAAGCAATTATTCCCTCTCAAAAAGAACAGGATAAGGAGTAAATTTGGATTAATTTACAGAGCGTACCAATTACAAAGGGCTGCTTAGGTTCTTCAGGCGAGAAATCGTCGGCGATCACTCCAGCGACGGAGGCCTTAGCGGAGGATGGCGACGAAGGGAGGGATGAGGAAGATAAGCGGAGGGAATCAAGGCGAAGGCCGCTGAAGTGTGGGCCTGAGGCCGCCTCCATGACGTCGTCCATGGCCTTGTCTGGCATTCTCTCCTTCTCCCCTCTCTCTCCTCTCTCCTGTGCCTCTCGGCCTCTCTGCAAAATACCTTACAAGTTATAAATCGAGACTCTCTCTCACTGTAATTACAAAATACCTATAAATATGCTTTTCTCTCTCTATCCACGTTTTTCCTATCTGTTGCATCAATTGATTCAGACTCGAGCACAAGCTTAACTATAACCCATTTATTTATTATAAAAAAATATATATTAATTTAAGTTTGTGATTTAATAAAAAGATAAATAAGATTAATAATTAAGAGATAAATAATAATAAATCATTTGATATAAAACATAAAAAGTCATTTTTAATAATTTAAAAATAAAATATGTCATCTTAATATATTTTAAGTATATTTATATTAATATTCTTTTAAAAGAGCTAATTAGTCAAGTCAGGTTTGACTTGAGCTGAGTTTGTTAACTCATTGAGCTCTGGTCATGAACCACTTATTGAGTGAGTCCAACTCATGAGTTGGTTTTCCTAAGTTACACTGGTGCTAACACCTGAACTTCAATTTACACATTTATGTCATCTTATTTATACATGAAAATGTGCATTTCATTTTTTTATAGAGTTAAAATAATGGTTTTTTTTATGTGATATGAAAATTTTGGGTGAAATAATATAAATAAATAAATTTTAGGCATTTGATATATAAAAACATAAGAATTGGGTGGAGCACACTCAAAAAATGTTATGCACAAATCTCGAGACAATTTAATAGTCCAAAACAATAGATAAATAACAATAATACCTCAGATAAAAAGCTAGGAGTCCTTATGAATCGGACAGGCTGAAAACTACCAGCCGACCGATAGCTAGATGGTCGAAGGGCTGATCACGACCAAAGGTTAAATGGTCAAAGGGTCGCATAGCCCAACTAAGGATAAGCATCAACACCAACGACTGGTCAAAGTTCTGACTCCTCCATCAATCTAATAAGTCTCAACCCGAAGCTCTCAACTCCCCTAAAGATCACAAAAAATAGGCAAACCAACCAGCCATATGAAAGTCGATCGGTCGCCACACTCAAAACCGACTATTTTCTAGAGCGAAGGCCGATCGGTTCAAAAAAAAAATAGCCGACCGAAATCAGCTCGGTCGACCAAACCAAGGACCTTTCGAGCATAAGGCCCATGCACACTGAAAAATAAATAACCTATTAAAATAGTTATAAATACGAAAAATGTGTCACATGAACTATAACACCCTTATTAAAGCAGGGGCAACCATATAATTATACTTTTTAACTCTCTATCTCTTATAAAATAGGGGGATCATAGCATGTATTAGGGGATTTTGGCCTCATCTTCTTCTAAATCCATCTTTTGTAGGGAGAACTCTCTCTCCTCATCTCTTGTACTCATTCTTTCCAATATATAAAATAGGCTGCATAGTTTGGGAACACCGCATTCGCCCCTATGAGGCAAGTTTGTGGGCAATATCTCTTTTCTTCTCCCTCTCTATCTCTCTCTCAACCTCTCCCTCACAGTTTCTATCGCTCTGATCCTTGAGCATACCTCACAGGACAAATTTAGATTCAACAGGTAGTGTGTATGTAAAAGCCTCATTTTCTTAATGATGTGGGTACCTTTTTAAAATGAGAAATTCACCTAATTAGCACACAATTCTCATGTATTTGAATGTCTCACTTCTAAACTTTTATACATACATACATAACACTCTGAAGCTTTAAGCCAGTACATGGAAAATATGTATTACACTTTTGAAAAGTAATATTTTTTACTTGATATTAATGACTTTAGTGTTATATATGTGTAAATGAAAGTTTAGGAGTAAGATATGTAAAACATAAGAATTATGCGCTACGTATGTAAATGCCCCATCGAGTGATTTGGTGCATTTAAGTGTGCTTGAATCAACTCAATGAGCTAGATTGGGTCTCAAACTACCCCTAAGGCCCCCAATTAACCATAAGGCTGAACAAATTGTCCTTCAGTACATCTTATTATGAGATGGTTCGTTCAGGTTCCTTTTAGATTGGGTCTCAAACTACCCCTATGCCCAATAACAAATATTAAGGTTTTAAAAATAAAAAATAGAAACGCAAATTTGACATTGAATATTCGATTCAATTCAATTTATCGATTTCAACCAATAAATACACACCTCTAAGTATGACAATTTTTTCTTTTTGCGCAATTACATAAGGAACACATGAAACTTGCAATTTACAAATCAACCATCTTCTTTCATTCTTTTTTCAAATTCTCACTCAAATGTAAAAATTTGTGACAAAAACAATAAATCATATCTTTCATTTTTATCAAATTCTCAATATTTTGATCGTCACAAGCATAAGTAAAGCTGTTCAGCAGTCCTAAGAAATCATTTAGGCGGTTAATTTGTAAATATTAATATTTTTTGTGGTCCAAATGTAATTATTCTTTTTTTTTTGTTTTTTGTGAAAGGTGGGCCCTAAAATTAAAAAAAATAATTTTATACGGACGACATATGTAGAGAAATAAGCGATGTCCGATCTCAACTGTCGATTAAAGCAAAATTGTATTTTGATATGTCCCATTTTTAAAAAATAAAAACAAAAAATCTCTTGATCTATGGTTGAGATCGGACAGTGCATATGCTATGTATGTATGAAATAAGTTATCCTGAAATTGAGAGATACTGTTAAAATTTTAATCATTGAAATAATAATTATAAAATTAATTTTTATAATAATAAAGACTCCGTGGCCCAATGGATAAGGCGCTGGTCTACGGAACCAGAGATTCTGGGTTCGATCCCCAGCGGAGTCGATTTTTCACTTTTTAATATTTTTGGATATAAATTATTAATAAGATAAAGAGAAAATAACACACGTAACTCACAATTCCTCTCAATTTACATATATAAAAATTTAACATCTACATTTTATTAAAATTGTACGTTATGCATGTAAATTAGTTTTACCTAAATATTTTTTATTTTTTAAAAAATAACGAATATTGTATTTCACAAATTTTAATCTATAATAGTTTAAAAGTCCGTTTGGGGCAGCTTATAAGTGCGGGTGGTGTTTTGAAAACGCCGTCGTACTGTTTGGTTCGAGTCTTTCATCAGCTCATCCGAAACTGAGTTTGGGTTTTTACACTAAACGCTCACCGGCGGGCCCCGTTTTAGAAGGGGTCGACCCGCGACCTGCATTTAGTATAAAAACTCAAACGCAATTTCGGATAAGCCCGCACTTGGAAGCTAGAATGCATTACATCTCTCTCATATTGATAGATATTATAATTGAAATAAATAAAAATAATTGAAAATTGGTTATTTTGCTTTCTCTTACATCATGTTTATACTTTTTTTATGAATTTTATTTTTAAATATGAATTATTATAATTTTGAAATATTTTACTCATTGAGTTGTTTTAACTTATATTTCTGTTGGCTAACATTTTTTAGGAAAGCGTTCGTTAAAGTAGATGGGTCAGTAATTTATGTTTATAGACATCGATGAGATAATTTTTTTAGCGAGCAACTATGCGGGTGCAGTCAAAGAATGAGGGAGACGGGGGAGATGCGGCTTGTTTTAGATGTGTGAAGTGGTAACTAAACACCGCGGTTTGTCGTTTAACCGGTTTTTTACCGCATAGTTGAGATTTCTAAGTTGAACATATCTGCATATCTCCCAGCTTAACGACGAAAAAGATAATGGGATTCTCGTAGATTCAAAATATAGCATATGATAGCTACATGTGACCTATAGTTGTCATTTTGGTAAGTAAATAAAAGAATATGCTTGCAAAATGTGACCCAATCATTTTCATTTTTTTTAAGAGTTATATTTTGGTTTTTTAATTGAAGGAAGTTGTTTTTTTTATTTTTTTGTTTGCTTTGGTTCTTCGATGCATTTGAAATTGTTTTTTGAATGTTATTTTAAAAGAGTTCATAGCCTCACAGAGTTTTTCCTTTTTTATGTTTGTATATGTAGAGCAAAATGAACATAAATGTCTTTTTTTTTTCTTGTACGACCATGTGATGTATCTAAATAGGCTTAAATGTTCTCTGGTTTATTTTTTCATCTTGTACAACTATGCTGTTCTTGGATTGTTTTTCTTGATTCTTTTTAAAAATTCAGAGTCGCCAGATTTATTTGTCGTCATATAATTCTCTTATTTAAATAAATCTCTCTCTTGAATCATATAAATGATTCTAATGTGAGATAAATTGAAAAGAATGATATACGACGACAAATGGACAAATAAAGAAAAAGAAATAAACAGGAGACTTATATATGGGTAATCCCCGAGTAATGGGTCGAGAATATACGTCCAAATATGATCAGATCGAAATACCTCGAAACACAACATAAATTTAGTGTCCTCAAGAATGATAACGCGACTAAAAATATATGTGTTATATGATTAACGATTTTGTCAAATTCTAACCCATGTGCATTGTAAACCACTAAGAAAAATTATTCGCTGTCTCTTGGCTTATGATATTGTTCTCAACTAAATTTAGCGAATCTATGAATAAACTATTTATACATTGAGAAATTTATGAATTAGCTCATTATTATATTTCCATAGGAAATGTTGAACAACTATTAATAAAAAATGTCTTCTTCAATAGATAGTTGAACTTCATTGCAGTTGAGAATAACGTAAAGTGTCGTTGCCTGAAGTTACTAATTGTTGAGATAACATGATGCACGCTTCTTTGATGTTTCTCCTAACTGCTAAAAAGTCGAAAGCGTTGGGGGAGATACCACACCCAACAACTCTTTTGTGGATTCTTCTTGCTCGACATAGAGAAAGTAGTAATCCTCTGCAGTAAATATGTCTTATATATTGATCATTCTAGTCGCGCTTTATTCTTCACAGTTCTCTTTAGTTTATTTCAAAATATGTAAATAAATTATTATTCAACACATTTTAAAATTAATATTTATGAAGTAATAAATATATAGTGTGCATGCATTACTGCGTACCTTTCAAATGGATACATTCAATGATACTGTACTAAACCTCAAACCAATGCCTCTTGTGATGGATGTACCCGTATATGCTTATGGAATCGAAGTAACTAAGCCAGAATATTCTTTCAAGCTTGTTATTGAATGTTTGCTAACTGTCGAACGCCATCAAGTTTTAAATGAGATGTACATGGTTCCACGAAGAACATACATATTATAAAAAGTTGATTTAGTGTTTTGCTTGGTAAGTAGTTAAATGAGGTTGGCATTAAATTTTGGAGGAAAATACGACAGTCATGACTTTTCGTTCTAAATATCTTTCCTCCGTCCACATCAACGTAAGAACTCCAATTTAAAGAATGTCCACTAAAAAATGTTAATGATTGAAGCCATTCAAAATTTGATCCATGGTGCCTCAAGGCAAGAAAGTATTTTGCTTTCAACTTGATAATATTAAGAGCAATAATTTCTTGGATTGCTAACTCCCGCCTTTTGGAAATCTCTTTCATATCTAGTCAACCATTCAAGTTATCCTTAGTTTTTTTTTTTCTATTTACAACCATTACGGTGTTGAAGATATTGTCAAAATAAATAAATTCTCTATGTGCATGACAATAAGTTTGTGTCTAATCATGTTATCTTTTCAATAAGACATCCAAAAAAATGGATTTTTTTGTCTAGATATAAGTAAAACCAATGCACGTTGAACGATTTGAAGAAAGCAAGGGGTTAACTAACTCAACGCCCAACATAAAAAATCTTATCTCTTGGCTCTGCACAAGTTTAGCCCCAGCGATGGTTCCCTCACTCATCAGCAATAAGATTTGCACTGAGTGACATGCAAATCATCACGACGACGAGTCTCAGCAATTATCACGAACCGCTCCCCCCCCCACTCGCACGACAAAGGTAGCAACAATATCGACACCTGACAAATGATGAGGTCCGGCCAAGGCGACTGCTTAATCGAGTAAAATATATATGAAGGGCGAAAAACTTGAGTTTCTTGTAAAGAGAGAGAAAAAAGAGAGAGAAAATGTCTAAGAAGTCGTCGATCTGTAGTCGATGCCACCTCCTTCTTTCGCCGCTTCAACGAACCATTCGTTGTTGTCCTCTGAGTCAAAAAAAGAGGGTGGCAAACTGCTTCATGTCGGCTCACTTGCAGTTGACCAAGCCCCCTTTAATGTAAGTACAGGGGTCCAAGGAGGCTCACCTGAAGTTTCTTGAAGGGCCCCTCAATGTGCTCCTTGGTGGTCACCATCTTGGTCATTGCCGCCTTCAAATTCGCATTCTCTTTCTTCTGGTCTGACATGGTCTCCTCGTGTTCCCTTGCCTCCGTCTCCTGAATCTGAGTTGAGAACTTCGACCTTTTTTTCAGTTCCGAATGACCCTTGCTGTGCATTAAATGTTACATTATATATTATGTTAAAAGTATTAAATACTAAAAAATAACACAAAAATTATAATAAAAAAAAAGTAATGTTGTTATAATATCAATCTTCATGTTCAAACAAGGAAGTCTCTTGGAGAACTTTCTTTTCAAAACTACTCTCAACACGTTGTCGTTATCCGAAGTGGACTCCTCATAGTTCTCAACTCATTTTAAAAAGTCAAAATCATTAAGCATTTTGATTCTGAGACACCCATAAAATTTTCCCCCATAGCTAAACCCTATATTTTCATTGGACTTACCATATAATTCTAATGTATTTACTCATGAAACACCTAAATATACCACACACCTTCAAACTATATACTCATGCATGACATTTTCCATGAATTATAAGTAACAACTAATGTCGAATAAAAATGGATTAACCATGCAATGCATTATAAGGACATCCTACCCATCCAACAACATAAGTCTGTAAAGGATCATATCGTGATCACAACAACAACAAAAAACCATAACACAATCAAAGAAGATCATACCACGATCACAGAAAGACATGAAGGCATAAAGATCATACCACAATCATAGAAAGACAAAAATAACTACAAGACAATCCAAACTGAACAAATTCCTCTACACAGTCAGCCCAACGTTCCGTCTTACATTGCATAAGTATTCGAGGTAACATAAAATGCTCAAGAAAACAAAAAACCCAAATTTCACAATAACTGCTGAAAACAAAAAATCTCAACGTAAATCATCCAAAAAAATCACAACCAAGGTCATTTACATGATGCGATGATAGTAAAGTAAAGAAGCCACAGAGCTCACGACGAATCACTCTCCTTGTTAGCGCGCCACAATTGGGAGCCCGCTGCACCCATGCCACACTTACAACACACAAGCCAAACTAACTGAAGGTACCTTGCACCCCACTGCAATGCCTAAAATAGAGGTGTAAACGAATCAAACACGAACAAACAGAGCTCGCGTTAGTGTTCGGTTTGTTTGAAATTAAGCGTGTCTAAAATATGCTTGTGTTTGAAATTGTTCTTGAATTTATCATTCCTGTTTGGTTCGATTTGTTTGAAAAATGTTTGAAATGTTCGAATTGTTTGAATTGTTCAAAATCTTTCAAATTTGTCTGCATTGTTTGAATAGTTAAAATGATAATAAATTTAATTATTATTTCTCAAAAAAAATTTAGCGAAATTTGTTTGTTTTGTTCTAAATCTTTCAAATTTATTTGTATTATTTGTATTGTTAAAATGATAAGAAATAGTGCCAATATTTTCTTAAAAATTTTATACTCATCAATTTTTTTGTTATGGCTCATTTTTTCTTCCATATTTAGTGGAGTTAATGTTCCACGGTGGCAACTCATTTCAGAATAAGACTTGGTTTACATAAGATTTAAGTATCAAATTTTGATTAGAAACATTTTAAAAAATATTTCAATAAATTAATCACCTTTTTATGATTAATAAAAGAAAAAAAAAGTTAATAGTGCACCATAATCTTGCT
>NEWO01000009.1:144241-157533 GCA_003013225.1 Phalaenopsis aphrodite
GTGAAAACGAATTTTTGTTCGTGAACGGCTCGTGTTCGACTCGATAAGCAAACGAGCCGAACACGAACACACTTTTTTAGCTTGAAATATAAACGAGCCGAACACGAGCTGAGCCTAGACTCGCTCGTGTTCGTCTTGTTTACAGCCGTAGCTGCAATTAAAAAAATGTTACTTGAGGTGGCAAACAAATGAGGTGTAATCAAATACCACAAGCAACTGCCAACAAAGAAGTTTATAAAGCTGAAAAGCAATGTCTTGTCAACATACAAACAGTCACATTAAAGAACTTGATGGAATCATTTCTGTACTACTAGACATGGAATAGATATTTATTAAACTATCTATTAGGGATTTTGCTTTGTTTGGTTTGAGCATCATCATGTGTAGCTTGATGTTTAGTATCATTTGATTAATGCTTAAAATTGTACGAATCACAACACAGATACATAATAGCCGAAACACAGTTCACATCAAAGTCATAATATCAGATCACATCCATAAAAAAAATTCAGATCTAAAAGCAACGTGCGAGACCTCACTCCCCAAAACATTCAAAAATTAGGTTTCACTAAAAAAAACTAAATAATTATAAAAGAAATATAAGAAAAATTTAAATTAAGAGGCAAATCTGAAGATAAATATGAAATATTAAAGAAAGAATGGTTAAAGATGACAATTTGATAGCCTCACAAGAAACCAAGCAAGAATATCGAGCAACCAAACAAGAATACCAAGCAGTAGATCTAACACTGAGTCGTTGACTCCTCGAAGACAAAGAAACTTTATTGAAGACAAACATAAGTAGAGATTAGAGAACGTCAAACCCTAAGCTTGTGGTAGAAATAATTTTGTGAATTTGAGAGAAATAGACGAATCAGAAGAATGAGAGGTGACCAAAACCGAAAGCTTTCAAGAAGGGAATGGGAGGCTGGTCGGGCTAAAGGGGCATAGGGTTTTTCTTTTATATATATATATATATATATATATATATATATATATATATATATTATTAATTTATTATATATTATAATTTATATAATTTATTTTTTTAAAATATGATATTATTTTTATGTATAATTATTTTAAATTATTTTATATTTCAACAAAAAAAAAAATCAAACAAACACAAATTATTCGTAAATAACGAGATTTTTTGAACTGCCTGAAACCAGCTAAATGGCAACTCAACCCTAGCAGGCGAACCGCCGGTCAGTGGCATTTTCGTAGTTTGAGATTTTTTTCAGGTCGACGTCCCTATTTTCTCCTCGGTCCGATCGATCGCGCCAGCTATATATTAGTCAGATTGCCACATTCGTCTCTAGGAAGAGGGAGGTAGGGAGGGAGGGAGGGAACGGTGCCGCCTTTTGGCACAGTGGTCCGGCGTGGATCTTGAGGGGTTCAATTCACAGAGCTTGGGAGATGCTACTGAACTGCGCCGCCGTGAGCCCAACCGCTGTTCGGGATGCTCCGGCTGTCGCGCAATGCCGGCGGCGAGAGCCCTCTGTTTCCGCACCAATTCGGCGGGCGGAGTATGCCCTTGCGGCCTTACGGTCCTGCCGGGTGGGTCCTGAGGCAGTCGGTTTATGCTCGCGGGAGACTGAGGAGGGCGCTGGAAAGGGATTTGCACAGCGGTTGAGGCTGGGGAGGCTTGAAGAGGATGGGCTTTCGTACAAAGAGAGCTTCATTGTTCGTTGCTATGAGGTGGGGATTAATAAAACTGCTACCGTTGAAACCATCGCCAATCTCCTCCAGGTCCCCTCCAATGCTCCTTTTCTGTGTAGTTTTTTTTTTTACTAGTCTGGATCTCTGAAATGGTTTTGTGTTCCGTTGTTTCATGCTTTCATTTCCAGGATGCATTGAATTTTCTAATTTAGTGAACTCGTTTCTAATTTGGATGAAGGTGATTCTTTTTTTATTTTAATTTTTAATTCTACATTTTAGCTTCACTTTTGCTGCATGTTTCGCTTTTCATCATTGCATATTTTACCGGAGCCAGAGTTTGGATTTCCTCCACTTTCCTTCGGTCTCAAGTTCAAGTTTGTGGTCTTGGAATTGGTTTAGTGTTTTTTTTTTTTTTGCATTTATGTTGTTTTTGCATTTTGCATTTTGCATTTTTTAAAATTAAAAATTTAAATTTTTAACTTTGATTTGTCTAATCCTGTAATCCTTTATTGTTGTTATACATGACATAACTCCTTAAACCTTGGATTAACTAGAGGCATATGAGGCAGGGTCCATTTGGGATGGTAGCAGCTGCATGCAAAATCAATGTGGGGTTGTGATAGTTTTTTACAGTTTAATTTACATGTTGCTGCCTTCTTTTTTGCTAGAACTTTGTTGCTATTTGTCTTAAATTTCAGTTGGTGAGAAGCAGGTTTTCACCATTTTGGATTAATAAAGACAGCTGTCGTCCAACTTGTTTTTGAAAGGAAAATGACAATAATACTACAAGAATTATTAAAAGCAATGCTTTTAGCACAATGGTTTTACAGTTAAATTTTTTTACTGTTCATGCCATCCCAAACAATCTAATTGTGTGAATAATAATATATATATATTTCTAGTTATTGAGGTTGTTTTAGATTTTTCAAAAATCTAAGAAATCGGGCAACTAGCGGATCTGATTATGAATACTAGTTCCCATCACAAAAATTTTGAAAAAAAAAATGTTGTTTAAAAGTAAATGTGTGTAAAGGCTATCTCAAAAACACCCTAAGAGGGTGAGCAATTATACTCTAGTTTGTCTTCTTTGTTCTAGAAGCATTAATTTGTCTAAATATTAATTAGCCTAATTAGTCAAGCTAAATACTAATTAGCAGTAATTATAGTAAAATTGAATAATTCCTATTAAATGTATGGTGACCTCTTAAGTATTTTTGCTTATTATTATTCCAAAATTAAACAAACTCTTAATTATATATTTTTTGGATTAAGGGTTTAAATTGATAAGCATAGAGCTTAATTTTATTTATTATTTTAGAGAAGATTTGATGTTGATATTTTAAGATTGATGGTTTTAACGAAGTTCTTATTGGAGGCTATAAAAAAATTAAGGTGGATGGTACCCCGGATTACCAAGTAGAGGCTAGGCTATCATAAAGGTTTATAATTGAGGTTACAATAGTCTTCAATGATGGTTAATAGTTAATGTTATGAGATTATCATTTTATTGATAACTTTACCTACTTCTTACTTGTATGTTCGTAAGAAGTGGCAACAGAAGGAGAGGAAGAGAGAAGAGGGCTTTCATTCGAGAAAGAATGGAAGAAATATTTCAAGTGCTTGTAAGTAGAGTTCTTTAAGAAAGAAGTCTAGCTCTCTTCTTCATAGTGATGACCGCATTTTCACTTGATTAGATAAAGTGGTATCTTTGTTCATATTTTCAATTTAATATGAAGTGTTATTTTTTTAATGTATTTATATATAGATTTGTGGGTTATTTGATCTCTATACGATTTTGGATATGGTTTGCTTAAGCCAAATTGTATAAATTTTTGGGTTCTCTTTTTGTGGTTATATATATATATATATATATATATATATATATATATATATATAATTGCCTTGTGGTTTATTGTATTTACCATTCAATTTAGGGAACTCTTTTTCTTAAAAGCTTATATCCAAGCGAGATTATAATAAGTATGATGGCCATGAAATTTTAGATTATGTGATTTATTGATCTAAGAATTTTGGCCTTTGGAGAATCAAGATGCGTGGTATACTTATCTAATAGGGTTTTGTAGACGTACTCATGAGATATAAAAAAAAAAAATGCTAATATCATGAGTGAAGAAGACAAGATAGTGATTAATGCGAGGGTGAGATCTTGATCTTAGAGGAAATAATGGTAGAAGCAAAGGTTTATGGCTCTAGTTAAACCAAAAACCTCTCCAACAAACCCTATCAACAAAAAATCTTTTTATTTCATATGTAGGAATGTATTCCTATTAAATCATATTTAAATGTGTTTAATTCTATCATTCTAAATTTAAGGATTGATGATGTGATTATTGGTGATGAAGATCAAGCTTTATTACTATTTTGCTCATTATTTTTCTTGTATAAGCATTTTTAAAATATCATATTAAATAATCACGATATAATAAGCTTAAAGAATGCTAAAAATTCACTTCTTTCAAAAAGAGATGATTTCTATGTTTGAAGGAAGTGATAAACTAGTTGAAGGTTTATTGCAGGATAAGGAGTGATTCTATGAGTGAGAATTCTCTTCTAATCATGGTAGAACCAAACCTTCGATTAAATTTAAAAATATAATTTATTAATATCATAAAAAGAAAGGGCATATGAAGAAAAAAATATTTTGCTTTTAGGAAAAGAGAACAAGAATAGGATTTAAAGACAATAGATTAAAAATAATAGATTTAGATTCAACTTTTCTATATAATGTCTTCTAATTTAGATATGTTTTTCACATATGGGTTTGTTTTTATTGGAAATGGAGCTATATCAAAAAATTGAAGTTTCTAATATTGTGAAATTAAAAATGCATGATGGTATGACCATATAGTTTGCTCGAGTAAGTTATGTATGAAATTTAAAGAAGAATATAATATTTTTAAACCGTATTTTTATTGCAGCATATGAAATCTTTGGTGATATTGACATTTGACATTCATAAGGTCTTTAAGAGCCTATTAGTTGTCTTACATCAAAAAGACTTAGGGGACTATACATTGTTGTATTTTAATATTATTTTTAACAAATATGGTGGCAACATGTCATGAAACGAAAATGATTTTATGATAATGACATCAAATATAAAAAATGTGGGAGTTGTTGTGTACTTAATTGTTGATGATTTTGAAAAAGTGTTGCAAAATAAGGTTTATATCAAGTGGAACTTGCAAAGTACTGGTGGGCATTGTATGATAGGGAAAAAAATCAAAATAAAAGAGCAACATAATAGTTACAAAGTCTAGTCAGTTAGCTTTCGATGGATTGAGGCAACTCAAAGTTTTAGAAGCATTTTAATCATAATTATTAAGCCAGTACTTTGAAAATTTAGTCTTCAAATGGGAGAATATAATCAAATTTTTTGTAATAATTTAGATAATATTTAATTATAATTTTTAAAGATTATGGGCCATCACAACATTCTAATTACCAAAAAATCCTAATTGGAAGCTATCATAAAGTCTAGAATGGGGCTACAAAAATATTTAATGGTAGTTGATAATTAATGTTGGAAAGTGATGATTTCACTATAACTCTTATAACCTTCATTTGTACAACATTCACAAGAAAAAGAAATAAAGAGATGGGAAGAATAGGAAAAGAGAAGAGGGGGTTATCTAAGAATGAAAAGAAGAAGCCTTTATGGTGCTTCCAATTAGAGTTTTCTGGCTTCTTCAAGAAAGAAATCTTGCCCTCATGCAATAGGTGATTGCATTTTCTTTTAGCTATAAAATGTGGTATCCTTATCTCTATCTAATTTTATATGAAGTGTAATTTGTCATGTATTTTTTTTTGAAGTTTAATGGGTTAGTTGATCTATTTGAGGCTATGATTACTTATAGGGGTGGGTCACTTACAATAAAAGGTGGGCAACTTCACACTTTGAAGATTATTTTTGTTGCCCTCTTTATAGGATTCTATTTTTTATTTTGCCACCTCAATAAATTTATTTTTCCAAAACTAAGGGAAAAATTAACTTTTTATCTTCTTACCCTCAAAAGAGGGTTTAGTTCCGCTTTACTCACTTGAGCCGAGCTATATAAATTCATTGCACCTGTGCTAAGATTGAGGGTTCTCTATTTCATAGCATAAAGGTTTCTCTTCATAGATTAACAAAGCAACCCCTATATATATATATATATATATAAATATATAAATATGTCGTCGTCTCGCCGCTCTGCTTGGGTTCCGCCACATGGCGAACCTTAGCGTTTTGATTGTCGCTGCTGCCTGGATCTCCGCTCCCTCACGCGTCCGTGCACGTCGTCGATTGCGGCAGAGAAGACACGACTCTGTTGCGTCGTCTTCGCAGAGTTGTCGATGACTCCACTGACGCTCGCTCGCCCGCGCTCGTCTCCTCTGCGATCGTCGTTCCTTCGCGCCATACAAGGCTTTTTCTCCTTCGCACTTCTTCGTGCCCTGTGACGAAACCGCGACTTGTCTTCCGATCGATGTGCGCTGCTTCTGTGTCTGCGTCTGTGCCGATCGACGTTTCTTGTTGTAGAAATGGCATCAGGGCGTTCCTACGCTGTTGCCCTCACCAGTGATAAGTCCATCTCCGCCCCTCTTTCGAATATGTTTCCGCAACGATACCACGACAATTTTGTTCTTGGCACTGAAACCAGATTTCTAAAAAAAGCTTCCCGTAAAAACGACAAATCTGCAATCTTTATCATTGAGGCAGAGATCTCCACTCTATTTGCGTCCTGCCCTATTCTTAGTTGGTAAGTTTTTTTATGGAAACCTTAAATTTGAGCTAATTCAAAAGAACTTTGAACAAATGAAGCTGAAAGGAGGTTGGAAGATCGGTAAATTGGATGGTCGCCATATTCTTATTCAATTATTAAATGATGAAGACTACACTCATTTGTTTGCGAGAATACTTCTTCGAATAGAAAACTAGGTGATGAAGGTTTTAAAATAGACGGTAGATTTTGAGCCTCGTACTGAACCTCCTACCATTGTTGTTTGGTTGCGCTTTCCAGGTTTGAAGATCCATCTTTTTTATCAAGAGCTTCTATTCGCTTTAGCAATGGTGTATGGTAAACCCCTCAAAACTGACACGCCTACAGTGAATCTAACTTGGCCTTTAGAAGCCAAAACTTTGATAGAAAGAGACATTACTTTACCTTTTTTGAGAGAATAATGGATTGACACACAACATCAGAGAGTTTGGCAGTAAGCAGAACTTAAACATATACCACTTTATTGTACCCACTGCCGTATGTTTGGACATTCTCCTTTTCAATGTTATCAGTTGCATCCAAATTTAAAACCTTCAAGTAAAAGCGCTTCTGGATCTACCCCACCTCATACGTGTCCCTCCTCCTCTCTTGAGTGCATTCCACAAACTATTGAAATACCGGTTGACACGATGCCACCTCCCCCTCCCACTACCGGAGACAATACTATCTCTGTTCTTCTGACTGATATATTGGCAGATGATTTACTTTGGCCTGATAATCAGGATAGTATTGAAGCTCCACATCCTCAGGATGCATCAGGTGTTGAAGAGACATGTTTATCATCTCTTCAGAATCAGAATGTTGTTACTGCTAGTCAGGAGCTGAGGGCTCATTCTCTCCTATATGCCCAACAATCTGTTGACTACACAAATCAGATGAGTCAGTCATCGGATGAGGAATGACAGGTTTATACATCTAGAAAGAAAAAGAAGAATGAAGACACACTTCAACTTGGGAACTTAATGGATGATACTCTAGTAACTTCGGGTAATGAAACGACACTCAGCAATTTGTTAGTTGACTTCGCTCCTAGAACCAGAGGCAGAGGCAAGACCGAGCTGGCTCGTGCCTAGCAGCTTATTTCATGCATTTTTTTTTGTGTTTTATCTATGTTACATCCTTTTACGATGCTAGTGTCTGATGTATCATATGGGTAGGACACATATTTTGGGTCCTCCCATACAACCTCTATGTATCATTTCAATTTCAATAAAATTAGCCCTTGGGCGTTTATTTATATATATATATATATATATATATATATATATATTATTTGTTTATTCTCTGCTGGTCTTTTTACGATTTTACAGAGGAAAATTTTAATTTCCTTTTCATATCAATATTATTTTTATGTTTTTACAAAATCAATGTAGGAAGTTGGTTGCAATCATGCACAGAGTGTTGGGTTTTCTACTGATGGTTTTGCCACAACCACCACCATGAGAGAACTTCGTCTTATATGGGTCACTTCTCGTATGCACATTGAAATATATGAGTATCCTGCATGGTAGGTAGTTGGGTTTTTTAAAACTTGACTTATTTGTTCTTTGTTCTATGTTTTGAAGCTATTATGTATACTTCGTTTTAGGGGTGATGTTGTTGAGATTGAAACTTGGTGCCAAGGAGAAGGAAGAATTGGCACCAGGCGCGATTGGATTCTCAAAGATTTGGCTACTGGTTTGGTTATTGGCAGAGCTACAAGGTACTTCACCCAATAAATCTAACATTTTGTGACCTTTTTATATTTCATTCATATCTTGAATGTACAAACAGAGAGATAATTGTTCAAATCAAACACTTTTGGTCATGGATTTATTTCAATGTTCATGGTATAAAACCGTTCAAACTCCTAAGCCTGTGGATGTTAAGCACATGATCTTTTATGTTAATATGGAATCACGTGTTCGGCTTGCATGAAACCTTTTAAGGTAGAGGATTCATGCTGACCAATCATGAATTTCTTGGTTAGAATATGGGTTAATGGAACCAAACAGCATTTTTCATATTAATCAACATTGTTTTTGTGGTATCACCCACCACCTTCCCAAGCAGTTCACATCACAAAGATTATCTATTGAAATCTGATACTGTAGGGTAGAAATTATGTTATAGAAATGGAAGAAGTTCCTTTAAGTTCATTCTGATGCACAATCTTTGATGCAACACAATATTGGCAAGTTAATGATATTTATTGTAGAATCCAAGACATTTGTGTCGATAAAAAGATGGTCATTTCTGCAAGCATTGCATACTAGAATACTTTTTATGTTTCCATACAATGTTGAAATTTAATTATGTTATTTCATCAGTGTTCTTTTTATTTTATTTAGTTATGTTAATTTTGCAAGGGTGGGAAAAGAGAAATAAGTTATGTTTTACCACCGTGCATTTAAAATTTAATGCTCCTCATGCATTATTATATTAGAAGTTGCATTAAAGTCATTTTGATTCTAGGGCTCCTAAAATGTGTTTTGAGAGTAGATTTAAAGGGGAAGAGGTTGTGGAATAGCAAATGAATGATTTTATGCTAGGGCTTGGAGTAGAATAAACAATGAAGTCTGTTGTCGAACAACATATTTGCATTGTTCGGTGGCTGTCCCAGTGAGGCTAACGATGAAACGACATAGTTCGGATAACGAGGAGGTTCAACACTTGTTTCCGAGGAAGATACAAACACAAAACTTGTAAAAGGAAGAAGATAGAACATTTCTAAAGCAGAAAATCAAACAAGACGATCTTCATAATACTCAAATAGAGTAAAAGTCTTACTTAAACCAGAAAACAATAACACAAATAGTTTCCTAGTGGAAAATAACCTATTTTGAAATAAAGAAATAGAAAATAAAAAATAATAACTAAAAGAATAGGAAAAAACAAAGAATGAAAGAAATATGCTAAAAAAAGAAATTTTAGGTGTCTTTGTTCGTTGAACTGTAGCCGAATCGCGGCTTCTCTAACGATCTCGCTTTCTGTGGTCCTAGGTCCGTGGACTTGAGGAGTTCCTTAGTGCAGATGCTCCGTGTCATTCTCTTGGGTTGGGAGAAGCTTCTTCTTCCTCTATGGAAGGACCTGGTTCTTTTCATTTTTGCAAAAGTCATCATTTCATTGTCATCAACATAGCTAATTTCGCTCGGAAAGGTATAAAAGGGAGGGAGTGAATTTTTAAAAATAATTATTTTATAAAATTATAGTTTCTTTCTAGGGAATTAAGTACCGTTCAAGAAAATTGTATATTCATTTGGAGAAATTTTTATAAAAAGTAGGGAAATTTAAGTACTCGTTTTTGATACTTGAATACCTGTTCAGAGAATTAAGTTCCGTTTAGGGAAAGTTAAGTACCTATTTGAGAAAATACATGTTTACGTTTGTTTCTTTTAGGTTAATTGAAGACCCAACAGGTATTTTAAGACTAGAGGTTAACAAAAGACAATATTTGAAAATCTTAAAGCGAACATATGCATGCATCATTGTACTCATCATATAAAACCTTAATATAACTTCAAATCTTAAATATATTTTTTAAAACAATTCTTAATTCAGTTCACGTTTCAAATTTATGTAAATTACCTTAAGATTTGTAGTGTTATTTAAGATAGCTGAATATATGAAATTAAACGCTTGTATGTGTTCCAACAAATCTATTAATGTTTAAATTTCAACGATTTGAGAATCCTACGTGAGTTAAGGTTAAACATTCACTCGCTTGATATGGTAAGTGTGCAAAATTCTTTTAAAAAAATTTAGGATTATCTTAAAGTTAAGGCCCCTTATATTTTGAAAAAATTAAATTAAAGATAATCAAATCATGCATGCTTTCAACCAGACCACCTTGTTTATAGGGAAGAGTTGCAAGTCCCAGTTAATTAGTACAATCCTCATTTTCTTAAGGATTGGAGTTGATGAGTCTGATATTTTTCACAACGTCCAAATAACAAATATAAGAATTTGCAAGTTCAAATCATATAGTTCAATCCTTCTCCTCGTAAAGACTGGAGTTGACAAGAATAATATTTTACAGATATGCAAGTGCCAAAATTCAAATGAATTTCAAACTTAAATGCTTCAAATGCCGAAATCCTAGATGATGACCGTGTGACTGAAAAAATTGACTAGAGGGGTCAACTTGTAAATTAAGATTTTCAAATCAAATTTTCAAAGAAAACAAATCAAAACATTTAAAGTAAAATTAATCACTTAAAAGAGTCTTAAAACGAATGTTTTACATCCTCCACAACAGTTTGTCGAGGGTGATAATTTTTTGGTAGAGTTCAACTCATAATGAGTGAATCACACAGTGTATTCTATTCACACTCAAAGCAATCTCACATCAATAAGGATGTGACCCAATTCATATGTCTACATGATTTGCCCTAATCACTCCACAAAAAATAGCTGTTATGATCAAATCCCTTTTATTGGGAGGTTCACCACCAAATGACTCTATTAAAATAAGGTCACAGTTGCATCCCACATGTTTCCCAACGATTTTAAATCATTTGAGTTGTGAACCATAAGGGTAGATTTGATTGACATAAAATTTTATGTCAACTAGGACTGATTTAAATGTGTCACCTTAGACAAATATCCACCCTAGACCTATAAGGGTTTCTTGGATGATGTAATTCCCATGGTTGTTGACAATGATTTTTATGTCAAGGTTGGGTCGATTATCTTCTTTGACAAAATAGATCAGATACCATGATGACCCAGGACAAAGAAACTATGAGATCTTGATTGAGTTTATCATCCTTTCTTTCATCCACTTTAAGCTCAAGGTGATAAATTCTATAATTTAAATTCTAACTTTGTTACCATTATATGTTGAATATTGTGCTTAATGACTAATCTTAATTGAAAGTGTTCTCCAATTATTGGGATGCATAATTAATCATAGGAGCTTGTGGCTATGAAAAAAACTTGAACTCCAAATCAAAAAGTCCTCACAAATGAGGCTTAATTTTTTATGTTGTGTCTTATTTGTAATTCAATCTATCTTCTTAAAAATCAACGAGAGTCCGAGACGCAAATTTTCAGAGCCCACGGGATAAATTATAATCTACCTTAAATTTTCACGTAGAAGCTATTTATGTGATTATTGCATCTCTACGGCTCTCCATGGCTTCCTTGAAATGATCAAAATGTCTTTGATGTGCCTGATCTAAACACTAATGCGTGACTAACATCAAATTTTTTATGCAAAAATGTTAAAATTTGCACGCAACAAATTTTTTTCCTTCACTCTTACAACATTTAATCCTAGCTCATGAATTGATTGGAAAATAATAAAAATAGTTTCCAACATTTTCATGAAAATGTAAAAGTATGCTAATCGTGCAAATACATATGCAGTAGGTCATTCATTTAGCCTCACTAATGTCCTCCATACTTAATTGAATTTTATTTATTTGCTTTTCTGTGTTGCATCATTCTTTTGCCAGAGGAATGTTGTTGGATATTTCATATATGAGCTGTTAAAGATATTATTTTTTTATTTTAAATAGTTAATATTATTCACGTTATTTATTGCGTTGCTGCGACAGGTCAGGATAATTGACTTATTTAGGAATATTTGTATTTTAGTTCCGCTTTTGTTGATGTTTATAGTAAGAAATGATGTCAGTAGTGGTTGATTAAACTAGATGAAAAATGCAGAATAATCTACTATGCAGCATTCTCATCAAATCTTCCTATTCCTGTTCTATTTTAATGATATCTTCACAGTGCTTGAGCTTCATTTGCTTAAGTATTTTTACTTAGGAATTTACATATGTAGCATATAATTTTTACATATTTTTGATGTGATATCAAAGTTTTGAGTGCTACACGGTTAAATATGAAAGTTTGGGTGTGAGATGCAAATTCATAAGAATTTTGTGCTATGTATGTAAATGCCCCTTTTTTTACTTTTATCCTTTCTATACAAAAATGAGATTGGAAATAATTGTTTATCACAGATCTTGGCTATTTTTAATATTGAGTTGCTCTGATTCTCACATTTGGTTTATGTTTCATGATCACAGCAAATGGGTCATGATGAATCAAGACACTAGGAAGCTTCAGCGAGTAAGTGATGAAGTGAAGGAGGAATATCTTGTTTTTTGTCCGCAAACACCCAGGTAATATTTGCTAGATTTTTTTTTGCTTTCATTCCGTTTACTTCTACTCAATGCCAGGCAATTCACTTTCTTTTTTTTTTAAATGTAAAGAATTGTTTTGAGATAAAAAACCTATTCATTTCATTAACACTTGGGCTTTTATTAAAAGTCTTAAAATATTTACAAATAAATCCCCGGACTTCTTCTATTTATAAATATAACCCTACATTGGATACAAATCTCAACACTCTCCTCCCTCAAGATGGGCAAAAGATATCCACTAAGCCTGTCTTGTCACACAACATAGACATATCTAATGAGCTAAGTCCTTTAGTGAGGCAGCCAACCACTTGTTCTCTAGTAGCTACAGGAGCAACTCCGTTGTTATTCAGCTTTTCCTTTATGAAGAGCCTATCAATCTCCACATGTTTGGTTCAATCATATTGCACCAGGTTGTTGACAATGTTGATCGCTGACTTGTTGGCGTAGCACAACTTCATTTTAGCTCCTCGGTCTACCTTGAGCTCTACTAACAATGCTCTAAGCCACATCATCTCAACAACTCCCAAGGCCATGACCTATACTCTGTCTTTGCTGTTGACCTCACTACTACTGACTGTTTTCTGCTCTTCCAAGAGACCAAACTGCCCCTACAAACATGCAGTATCCAGATGTGAACTTTTTGTCATCCATACAACTCGTTTAGTCGTCACAATAGCCCTTTATGCTTACATGTTCATTCTTTCTGAGGATC
>NEWO01000009.1:168080-183301 GCA_003013225.1 Phalaenopsis aphrodite
GACAAGCCGAAAAAAATGGCTTGGAGAAGGTTTTATGGATTAAAGTGTTAGTGAGAGATAGAAAGAGAGAAAAAGAGAGAGATTTGAAAGAAATCTAAGAACATCTCTTTACTTTTTGACTCTCTTTTTAGACAAAAAAAAATAATAATAGAAAATACACTTAGTACAGTATGACACTCATCCATGACATCTTGATAAAAAAACCGTGTCATGGATGTCAGACATTGCCTTTAAAGAAAGATAGACATGCATCATTGATAGAAATGATGATATGCCTCAAATTGTCCCTTCCTAGGCAGGCTAGTTCACCTCCTCAGGAGAGATAAAGCTCAACTACTTCGACATGTGGACGTGATTCAACCACTTTGATAAATGAGCTCGATTTAATGTATTACTTTTCATATTTAAAATACATAAAAGAAATTCTATCTTCATGTATATAATCATATTTATGTATACACCACAACATGCTAACTCGAGCTTCTAACCAGTTGCGAACTTCCGTCCTTTCGTTCATCGGCTCGTGGAGCTTTAAATTTTGGTAATTGTTTTATGTTTGCTTTCATGCTAGCAATGCCTCAACAAAGTAAGATGCAAAGCAATATTTTTCACTATTTTATCATCTTTTGATCATATTGATATTATGAACTTGGTTCATAGTTAGAACAAAATAAAAAAATAGAATATGATTCAGTTAAAAAATACTATCAATATAAAATTATTTTTTAAATAATTTTTAATTGTTAATTTTGCACAAATTTATTAGAAAAGATTATTATTAAAATTTATTTGAAAGGAAATGAAAAGATTAGATTTTTAGGGAATATTCTTTATAAAAAAAATATAATTTTTAAAAATGTCCTCCATCTAAATATTTCAAAATAATAGTATTGTTCCGGAAAAATTATTCCATACGTACACCGAGATGCATGCAGTGTCCGATCTCCACTGTCGATTATCGCAAAGATGTATTTCGGTGGACTCCACTTTCAAAAAATTTTTTTTTTTAAAAAAAACTTTGATCACGGTGATCGATGGTGAATATCAGATATCGCATACATCTCTGCATGCGGTGTCCGTCCGGAATAATTTCTCATTTATAATTTACAAATTAGCCATCCATGTGATTTTGAATTAACATCCTTCTCTTTTCACAATAAACAAATAAGCTCGTGAATCAGATCAAACTCGAGCACGAACTCTGAAACTCGATCGAGCTACAATCCCTTCAAAAAAATAAAAATAAAAAAATAAAATAAAATAAAAACAGAATATTACAATCACTTATAATCTCTTCCAATAATTGGATGAATTAATTTTAGCAGAAACAAATTAAGAATAAAGTAGCAGTTTTTTAGCATGAAGCAGAGAGTAAAAGAATGAATTTCTAAATACATAAAAACACCTTCACAAGCAGTCTTCCCTGATGCTATTTACAAGCAAATAAAAGCCTTTTACAGTCCTCCAAAGCATCCTTATCACCTCACTTCTTTCCCCCCTTGAAGCAGCACCAAATCTGTAAATAATGAAATTACATTAAATACCACTATTCTAACCTTTAAGAAGTGAGGTGGCATATATGTAAAACAAATTGATGTTATGCAGATAGAAATTGAGGGGTATGTATGTAAATCTTCCTAATTAGTGGTGGCATTTGCATACATACCACCCAATCACTATGTATTTAGATATCTAACACCTGACTTCACTTGAATACATAGAAGTAAGGGCATTTACATACATTCCACCCAATTCCTATGTATTTACATATCTAACACCCAAACTTTACATACTATATTTTTACTATCTGAATCTTTCATATCACCTAAAAAAATACCACCATTTTAACTTTTAAAAAGTGAAATACACCATTTTCCTACAAGGTGAAGTCGCGAATATGTAAATATTGAAGTTTAGTGGTTAGATATGTAAATCTTCTTGATTAGTAGGGGCATTTACAAACATACCACCCAATGTCTTTTACATATCTAACACCTAAGCTTTACTTTTTACATTTATACCCCTCAAATCTTTCATATCACATAAAAAATACCGTCATTTAAACTTTTAAAAAGTGAAATGCACCTTTCATAGATAGATAAGGTGACATATATATGTAAAAATTGAGGTTTAGGTTTTCAATATGTAAATGCATTGAAATAGAATGGTATGCTCGTAAATCTTCCTAATTAGTAGGGGCATTTACATACATACCACCCACTTCCTATGTGTTAACATATTATCACCTAAACTTTGCTTTTTAACATTTACACCCCCCCAATATTTTCATATCACATCAAAAACACCGTCATTTCAACTTCTACAAAATGTAATACACTTTTTCATGCATAAGTAAGGTGGCACAAATGTGAAAATCAAAGTTTAGGTGTTAATTATGTAAATACATAGAAATTGAGGGGTATTTATGTAAACCTTTCTAATTAGTAGACACTTACTGTAGACCTCTTGCTTCCCTTCTGATGGTGAAAATTATTGGCGTAGACAGAGTCATCAGTGAGCATTGGAACTTTTGTTGCACTAGTCTGCTTCTCCTCCCTCACTTTGTTGAAAATTCCTGTAAAGCCATCAGCTGAGGAAGGATTGTCCTCATCCCATTCGCCGAATTTCGGCACCGCCGCACCTTCCTCGGGCTGCCAGAGAATGCAATTTTACGAATTTAAATCTCTCAGAAATATCAGAATGTCTGTTAATGGTTAAAATAACCATTTTAATGCTTTTTTAAAGTGAATTTAATGAGCTGAGATTATTTTACTTCAGAAAATTTACATACATAGCACACAATTCTTATGGATTTACATATCTCACACCTAAACTTTCATATTTACACGCACCGTGCTTCACCTATGCATGAAAAGGTGGATTTGACTATTAAAAAATGGTAATTAGTGCTATTTTTGATGTGGTGCGAAAGAATTAAGTCCCCTGTGTGAAAAAAATGAAAGTTTTGGTGTGAGATCTGTAAATCTATAAGAATTGTGTGCTATGTATGTAAATGCCCCTTTACCTTATGGTTCATCTTATTCACAAGTATACTTTGAAATAAATAAGACCAAAGCATCATGCCACATTTATGCTAGAGAAATTCACATACAAACTAACATATCTAACATCTAAACTTCAATTTTTACATAATAACCACCTTACCTATGCATGCAAAAGTGTATTCCACATTTTAAATTTAAAATGTTGGTATTTTTATGTGATATGAATGAATAGGGTGGTATAAATGTAAAAGGTGAAATCTGGATGTTAGATATGTAAATACATAAGAATGGGGTCGTATGTATGTAAATTCCTACTTCACATTTCTTTGGTACTGAAGCAGACCATAAAATGACTAAAGCTCTGTTTGGATGAAAGAAAATAGGAAGAATTGATAAATAGGCAATCTAGGCTGATTATGAATTTGCATCAATGATTTGAGAATTTGAACAGGCATTAATTTCTTTCAATTTTTATTCATTTGTGCATTAAAACTTTAGCCAAAAAAGATCAAAAAAGGATGATTATTACGGATTCATCAGCTCGACTGCTGGCTTTGAGTCTGGACCTTCCGGGAGTGTTCGATGCCGAAGAGACCTTCCTTTCCCAAGAAGGTACAAAGCTACCACCCTTGTCCAAAACTCGTGCCTGATGATGGTGGTGGAAAGGAGAGTGCTCGGCACTGTGTTCGTTTCCGAGGCTGGTTCTCACAGTCCTCCGTTGAGGGGAGGCAGTGGCCTTTCGAGGCTGGTTGTCCTTCGACTTTGAGACTTTGTCCTTGAGCTCGAGTTGAAGCAATGAGTCAACAGATTGTGGTATGCTTCCATGAGTTGCAGCGGGACTCCCATCGGTATCGATGGGGTTTGACACCGTCACTGATATATTCGGCTTTTGCAGATTATCCAAGCTTTGCATGTTCTTGTCCCCATCTTGTCCGTCAATTTGAGATGCCTGATCCTGTTGTTGCAACCAAGGTTTTTTATTAGAATTTGGCTTGTCAATCCAAAGGATTGATGGCATAAGGACATTTTTGCAAAATTCAATCAAAATCATTTCAGTTTTTACATAAATATCAACCAATCCTATTCACTTGCATATCTAACATCGAATTTACTTTTTTATATTTATACCGTCCCAATCTTTTGTATCACATAAAAAATACAACAATTTTAACTTTTAAAAACTGAAATACACCTTTTCAAGCATATGTATTGTGGTATATAGTTATAAATTAATGTATAGGTGTTAGATACGTAAATATGTAGGAATTGACTGGTATGTTTGTAAATCTTTCAAAAACCAACCAGAAATAGAATAAGACAATCTCAAATTGCTAGCAAAGAAAAATTGCAAAAAAACAGAGTTTTCCATTAAGGTAAGGAATTATTCAGAGGACAAAGATGACAATCAAGACTTGTCTCCATTGGCTTCCAGTTCATCTATTGGAAAAAGTATTTCATACCAACCCTTTAGTAACTTGTTTCTCTCTTATAGTCTTACAGGCATTGTGTATCAATCTAAAGGCATTATGAAAGATTTGCAAGAACAAATGTTAGCTATCCATAAAGCTATATGTTATCATAGGAAAGTGCTAGATTGAGAAGTGTAATTGTAGAAAAAGTATAGGATTTAAAAATAAATGTATTTCTTATTGTATTATGTCCTCATAACCTACTTATCATCTTCCTTTTGCAACAACTATAATAGTTAGGATAAAGCTAATCATGAATATCATCTTTCTTTTGCAACAACCATAATGGTTCTAGAAACTATCACAAGAAATAAAGTTTTGTTGTTATATATCAAAGTAAACTTTTTGGAATTCCCCAAAAAGAAAATTGAAGTTTCTTTATTATGCTAAAATTGTGATTCTCTCATACATGAAGTTGCATGAGAGACTCTTATAACGCGAAAGGAGCATCAAATTAGAAACTCATAAAAGGAAGTAGAAACTAGATAAAATAAGGAAAAAAAAAACAACATAATGTGCTTCATCATTAATAACTTTTTTTACTATGTAAGAATCTACAAAATTAATGCAAATTTGTGTGCTTCCAACTTGGGTGGGATAGGTGCATCAATACTTCACTTGCTTAGATCAGATAAAAACTTGAGCATGTGTTGATACCGGAGTTAGCCCAAATCAAAATAGAAAAATAAATATTACTACTAAAAGCAAATAGGCGGCTTAGTCAAACACACTTAAAAGGGAAATTAAAACAAACCCACACTAAGGCTTGAACAATAGGTGGTTGAGTTCAGCTAGGTGGTCCAGGAGCAGAGGTAGGTGGATGAAATGGCTCATGGGTGGTTGGGACAAGCAAAACAAGGGATTGGAATTTGATGGCAACAAAGCAGGGGGCTAGGACGGTGAGGAGCAGCGAAGGGGAAGAGTTATGGACTGCAAGACAGCAAGATGAGTACTATCCGGAGTAAGGGCAGCAAGCGGGACTGCAGGGACAGCAGGATATGCTGCAGTCCAAGCGACAACAAGCATGAATGCCGGCGTAAGCAACGGGGAATGTGTGGGACTGCGAGGCAGCAAAGGGATGGCTGCCCAGGGCTGCGGCAGCAGAGGGAATGAGGAGGATGAAAAAGTCAGAGATAAACACCTCCACGAGAATGAGCTACAATTGGAGCACCACTCAATAACTTGGAAGGAGACCACCATCTCAGACGAGCTACAACCTTGGATACAACCCAAAAAGGGAGAAAGAGGATGCCAACAGCTATCCCGACAGAAAACATACACTAAGAACTGAAAATCAAAACACAGGAATCAAATATATAAGCTCTACGTAATAAAGATTGGGCCCACTATTAAAAGGAGGCGCCAAATCCACGCAAGGAAGGCCATCCCTAGAAGCTTTTCCGCATTTGGTCCAATTCACGGGACTGTAGTAGGGATTGCGGAAAGAGTCTTATTGGGATCTGCCGCATCATGTGGTCTGCTTAGTTACAGTATGATGACCAAACACGCAGGTGAATAGTCATAGCTAATATATAATTTAGGAAGATTGACATACAATCTACTTCAATCCTCTGTATTTACATATATAACACCTAAACTTCAAGTTTTACATTTATTCCACCTTACTTGTGCATGAAATTAAGCATTTCACTTTTTAAAAGTTATAATAGTGGTACTTTCGATGTGATATGAAAGATTTGGGTGGTATAAATGAAAAAAGTAAAGTTTAGGTGTTAGATATGTAAATACATAGGAATTGGATGGTATGTATGTAAATGCCCCATGAATTTAATGCAGAAGGTGCACAAAAGAGAATGCAAATAGGGTAAATTTCTTGGATCAATCCATGTAGGGTCTTAGTGACATCTCACCTCCAAATCTTGGAATCACTCAAAGGAATAAGGTTCTTGCACTCATTCCAAGAGATAAGCTTCAAGCATTAGAGCAAAAGATTAATCATATGCATTAATAAAAGGGGCATTTACATACATAGCACAAAATTCTTATGTATTTACATATCTCACACCTAAACTTCCATATTTACGCACATAGCACTCAAATCATTAATATCATAACATGAAAAAAAATGTAAAAATGAAACTTTCGGTGTAAGAAATGTAAATACATTAGAATTGTGTGCTAGTATGTAAATTTCCCTTAAAAAAAAAGCAAATCATATCTCCAACCATATGAAAGACCCGGCCTTATTTACAGTTTCTAGGAAATTGTTAATATTAAAAATTCACAAAAAGTAGAGTTCAAGTGAAACTAATAACTAATGAAAGAAAAAAAAAATTAATTAGAATTATTTCTAGCTGGCTTTTCTATCATATTAACATTTGATTAACTAGAACAGATTCAAATGCATCAGATATTGTCGTAGATCCCAATGGCATGTGGTTCAATTTGCAACAATAAAGTCCTGCAAATGCATGATGATGGAGAACAAAACAAGATGAGAATTTTGTTGAGATATATTTGTAATATATTTTTTTTCAATTCACTTATTATATTTACAAAAGCTTACAATGGAAAATAGCACGTGCTTGGGTTTATAGATCTAACAATATGGTATATATTTACAATTTTATCTTACAACCACGCATCAAATGTGTCAATCAGAACCACTGATCTCATAACGAGGATTATATAGAAAATGATATGAATAATACAATAGAAATTTTAGAAATCAGGTCAAGCAGTCAATTGCACATAAAGGAAAATCAGATTTTTTCAAGTGTTGTGCTTTCTTTTTTAAACTTCCCTTAATTTTGGGGCATTTACATACAAAGCCCACAATTCTTATGTATTTCCATGGCTACCATCTAAACTTTCATATTACTCAAATCTTTAATATAAATACACCTTTTCATTTCTTTAAAGCACCACTAAATGGCTATGTATGCAAATATAAAAGTTTAGGTGTGAGACATGTAAGGTTCCATTAATTTTTATAATAGATAGGGCCAGTCTATTATGAATAGAAGTAGCTAATAACAACTGAAATAAAGTTTCCTTCCTGGATGTGACACTTATTTTCTTCCCAAGCAGATACTTGAAGGAGAGAATTCCTTATTGTAATTTTCTATATCTCAATCACCTTCTATGTAATTAGCATTTTTTTGGTTTTCAGTTGTGCCATTACAAATTTTTTTAGATTTTCATATTTTGGGGTATTTTCATTGTTGTATGACTCTTTACAGGCACAAAAGTTTTCATGATCTACTTGCTGCTAAATTTTCTAATTGTAAGAGATACCTAACACTGCTTTAATACGAATTTTGGATTTCTTTATGTCGTCGAGTTTCACCACTAGTATTAACTTTTAGGAAAATTTACATACATATCACAAAAGTTTTTTTATTTACGAATCTAACAACTAAACTTTCATATTTACATTAATAACACTTAGGTGTGACAAATCAATGCATGAAAATTTGTATTTAACTTTTTAAAAGCAGATGATAGTAGTATTTTTTATGTGATATTAAAGATTTGAGTGCAATGCATGTAATATTAACATTTGGGGTGTAAATACATAAGAATTGTGTAGTATGAATGTAAATGCCCCTAACTTTTTCTTTTTTTTTCTTTTTCTTTCTTTTTTTGTGAGTGAAATACTGAACTTCTTAAAAATCTACGCAATTTCAATAGTAAATATGCTTTAAAATAGATTATATTTCATCTAAGACATAAATCCATAAATCAAAATAACATATTTGCGTCATCATTGTATTAGTTGCATCTAAGAAATTCTAAACCCACAACAATATTATCCAGTGTTGAACTAAAAAGATTACTACTACCCATAGCTAGTTCAGGTATGTTGACTATGAAGCACATGTACTCGCACAAAAAAAAAATGCAAGACCAAGACCAACAAGAACAACATATGCATATTTATGACTTAATTAAATTTTGTTTATAATATCCATACTTTTCATCACAATCATACATGAAGCATACATTCGACCATATCATATATAGATATGTATCACAAATCTCTAATAATTACATAACTACCTTCTTGCATTTCATCAATACAAAGAAGAAAACACGAAGTTGCAAGAAAAAATTGAGAAGATACCACATATCATAATAATAAAGGGAAATTTGCATGCATAGCACACAATTCTTATGTATTTATAATTCTCACACCTAAACTTTCATGTTTACATATATAAATGATGCTTTAAACTTATGTATGAATATTTAACTTTTAAAAAGTGGTAATAGTGCAATTTTTTATGTGATATTAAAAAGTTAAGTGTTATGTGTGTAAATACGGAAGTTTAGGCGTGAGATATGTAAATACATAAGAATAGTGTGTTATGTATATAAATTCCACAACAATAAAACGCATTGATTCGTAACATCTAAGGACAAATTATAGAAGACAACAATAAAGGTAGCATGGGGAGTTGCGAGTGAGTCATGAAATGCCCCATACATGTCATTGGAGCCGGAAGGACAGAGAGTTTAGATGTATCCTAAAAGTTCTCAGTAGGATAGATGTTGTTAACACTTCGGAATTTGACAAAAATTGGATGGTGTGAAGGCCTATAAGTTTACACATTTCCTTTCATGTGTTGCAAAAGTGAGGCCAAGTACAAGCAATCATCAGTTAAGTCTGGAGTTTCAACCACGCTAATGATTTTAAGAAAATAAAATATAATTACGGTAATCCATTTTTATTGTTTTCTTGGGTTTTAGTAAAAAGTTAATAGCATTACAAGGATTCAAAACTTTAAATAAGAAAAAAAAAAAATTCAAGTTAAAACTATTAATCACTATTGCATGTTGAACACTCCATGATCATAGAATAAGGCTGTGGCGTAAAAAAATATCAATAAGTGAAGCTATCACCTTCGGATGCAGGTAGATTTTTATGAGAACAATATTTCAAGACATCAGCCTTTTGTCTTCTTATTCAACCTACGGATGATGGACCAAACATGAAAGGATATCCAAATTGAGATTCCAATTGAGGATTGGTGATAAAGTTTTAAAAAACATGATTTAAAGATATGAAGAGATGTAATTTTTAAAATAAAATTCCTCCTTGGGTTTGTTTGAAAATTTGCGAAGATAGAGTAAAGATTTTATTAATTAATTTTGCTCGAAGATCCCACACACAAACAAATAAAGAAAAAGAATATATGAGACAACAATATTTTTACATAAAAACCTAAAAATGAAGATATTATGGGGCCTGGCCAAAAAAAAATGACTCGTTATATTAATTGAAATCACAAAGATATGCTATTCCCTTTACTTGGAAAATATGGGATTAAGAAGAAACACGCTCAGATCTAGCTCCTTCTATGACTTTGGTGGACATAGTGGAAGTGAAGATGACGATCAGGTGATATCGACCGGAAGAAAATGAAGATTCACGAAAAATGATGGTCGAACGACAGTGGTCAAGAGATGACAATGTTGGCTGAACAATAGTGGATGAATGGTAGCAATTGAATCATAATGGTTGGACGATGTTTACTGGTGGTCAATATTTGACGTTAAGCATAGCTCTAGAGTTCTTCAAATCTTCAGGCTCTTTGTACCAGTCCTGATTCCCTTTCATGTGAAGAATGGAGGTCTATTTATAATTTTGAAAACGATGATATTTTAAAAAATTTAACTAAAATCCCAAAAGACTCGGTCAGATAGCTAATATTGTTTCATTTGATCATAGATCAATATTTTAACATTTAAGCATTTTAATTACCTCATAATTGAGTAATATTAAACTCTCAGGATTTGTATCATTGAGATGCTCAATTTGAAGAGTGTAAGATTTAGAGGGTTTTTAATCCTTCAATTAAAATCTTAGTTTTCAACCAAATTTTTCATGTTTGAATTAGGTTCATTCGAGCTCAAATGGTATCAATTTTTATCTCGTTAGGCTCATCTCATTGAGAAGTTCAATTTGGTTAAAATTTTACTGAAATTGAAGGTTGGATAATCCTGAATCTAAATTATTTTATCCAAAATGCAACAAGATTTATGTCAAATCAAGTGCATCTTTTGGTGACATATCACTCTTTAATATCAACCCCCTTTTTAGCAAGCCCAAATTTAAGGGTTAATATTCATTTTAAATTTTGAGCCAAGACATTTTTATAAAAAAACCTAATAGTATACATTAAATCATTTATCATCATCAAAATGAATCATCACAATTAGCAAGCCTCTGATTATTCTCCTACACTTCAAAGCAAGGTCATCATTCTCCATACAATAAGGGTGTCAAAATTCCAAGCAAAGAAATGAATAATATCAAGAAAAGAACTAGAAACTAAGACATCAATAAAAGAAAACGAAGAAGATAACCAAATCATCCAAAGTAACAATAATGTAAAGTTGGACATCTTGGAAATACTTTCAAAGTTAGCTACTTCAATGCATTATTCTCCTAAGCCCTGTAATTTTTCTTAACCTTCCATGATCCAACGAAAAAAAAAAAGCCTCTTAATATCTCTTGGTCGAGCCTTAAATATATATATGATTATACTTAGCTTATTTAAATGCAATGGCCCACTACCTACATAAAGCATTCTACACAACATAATACTACCTAGAAATTCTAAGAATTGATGCTAAAATTATAGCCTAGGGGTGCAAATGCGAGTCAAGCTCGAGCCATGCCAAGCTCGAGCTCGACTAATTTGGCAAACTGTAAGCTCGAGCTCGAGCTCGACTCGTATTGGTAGCAGTTGGCTCGTGAGCCAACTTGCAAGCTCAAACTGAAAACTCAATTTTCATGAGAGCTCTCTAGAGAAGGTATTGGCGCTCAAAGGAGGAGGAGGCAGTGGAAGCTCACCAGAAAATATATTGAAATTACTAGTGATAAGTTAATTGAGCCAACTCGCCCAACGAGCAGAGTCGGGATGAGCTCGAGCTCGAGCTTCGTTGGCTCAAACTTTGTGGCTCGATAAGCTCAACTTGCGAGCTTGTTAACAAGCCGAGCTAGAGCTATCTCGACTCATTTGCACCTATTATAGCCTTGATATTATAATAATCGATGATCCATTCCATCTAAAATGAGAAGAGTAATGACAAAAATCATCCCCATAATTTCTAGATCATTTTTTATATCAAAAAATAGATCTTGTCAAGAGGGTAAGAGGATAAAAAAAAGTTCAACGCAGAATGAAGCCCTTGAGCCTACACGTGAATAAGAAGATCCTTCTATATCAAGCTAGGTTAGAATTGTAATTTAAATCAATTAGAAAGTTTAGTCACCAAGCTCACAGAGTAGATGGTCATACAAAAAATACATGTACTTTCAATGCAAAAGGTCGACATTGCCATTGCTAGCCATAGACATGGTGAGATGGAAATTTATCCTAAAGAGAAGGATGATGCATAGGAGTTGTTACTTTATGATGAGGAAGAAAGAGGTCAAATCCAAACTTAATAACCAAAATCATCTTTCATCTAAATTATTGGCAAAGTTAGAAGTCCTCTTACATGGTGGTCCAATCGATGTAAAAATGAATAATTGTGTGAGTTCATTAAAACCCCTACTTTTTAATATTAAATTATATGAACCATGATGAGTAAAAAATGATGTGATCTGGGATTTTAACTTCATCATCATTAAACAAAATATATGCATTCTATACGAAATTAATGACTAGAACTATGGATCACGAAAGTCATGCACAAAATTGAAACATCACAAAATTGCCAGAACCACTCCAATAGTCTCTTGCTTTCTATTATGTGTATTTATTCTTCATTTTTATTGGCCGGTTCTAACTAATTGCATTTCTAAATTAACTTGGCATAGTGGTCTAAAAACTCTCCCTATTTAAATGGAAAGAGGATCGCAATTGACTAAAGATGCATGAATTGATTTATAATAATCAAATAAAACCATCAGGAACTAAATGATATAATTCTATTCATTGTGTGGGAGAATATACCCAATATTGTCTATGGGAAAAGCTAAACCAAGTTAAGCCAAAAGGGGATGAATTTTAACTAGAAATTTGTCAATAGTTTGTCCATAAAATGAAGGGTTAGTATAAGCAATATCAACATGACAATCCAACAGTAGATAATCAAGTGGGAAGAAAGTATCATAATACCTTTGATGTTACATAACTGCCAAGTTTGGCGTGAAAAGAAAAAATGGAATTAGTTCAATTCTGGGTAATAATTTTATGATTTTTTTTTAAGTAAATTTCTAGTATGATCAAGTAAGTGTTAGCTAATTCAAACAAAAGTTTAGTTGGAAAGGGTTCGTAAAAAACATTTACTCACATACTAGACATCCATTAAGGAAGCATGACATTTCATGGCTCTAAAAATATATATGGAACCATTTAAGGTGGTGGTGGTAATAAGATGTGTAAGCTTAGAACTGTCCATGATCCTCATGGAGCGGGATATCAAAATCAAGACAACACGAGAAGGTTGATGATGAGGTGGCCCAAAACCTCAAATTTGAGATGAAAGTAGCCATGAATAATTAATGGTAAGAGTTTAATTCATATCTCCAAAAGATGAGAGACAACTAAGGCTTGATGGGTTTAGTGGTGGTCGAAAGCCATGCCAACTGATAACAATGCCACGACAGATGTGGCACTATCATAGAGACTAACATGAACATTAGTGATCGGGCATCCAAGAAACTAGCAACTAGAGTAAAAGGGGGTAAGCAAATGCGAGTTTATGTGTGCTCTAGCACCAGGGAGAAAGTTGGCAACCAGAAGTGAAGAGGTGATGTGATTGGCGATTTAAAACAAGAAGACATTTGCATACATACCACTTAATTCTTATGTATTTACATATCTAACACCTAAACTTTATTTTTTACTTTTTTACCACTCTAATCTTTCATACCATATCAAAAATACCACTCTTTTAACATTTAAGAAGTTAAATACACATTTTCAAGCATAGGTAAGGTTGCATATGTTAAAATTGAAGTTTAGGTATCAGATATGTAAATACATAAGCATTGAGTGATACGTATAAATCTTCATAGGAAAACATATAGGCAGGGGTAATCAAGTTGGCACTGAAATTGAGGTAAATTTCAGGTGAAGGTAAGATTCTGAAACACAGCGCAAGTAATCATCCATTCATTCAATTTAGGGGCATATATTGATGCCATAAAGCTAGCTCTAGCCATCTGCATTAGTTTCATTTCTAGGTATATCGAGTTGTTCAATATAAGTATTCATCGAAGGAATCATTCCATTTAAGCAGAATCAATACTATCAAAAGTTCATTTGACAATTTGCGCTAGTATAACGAACAATTAGCATAATTGCATCCTCTACCAAATGCTAGCAGACATTTATCCATTCAGGCTGCACAAAATCATTTCTTTCTGCCATGAAAACCTATCATACAGCAGACCAGCAAGAGCAATCACATGTTAGTACACCCCACATCTTACAAACACTATTGAATGCTTCTATTCTATATAACAAACACTGCCTTCGTTTGTAATATCTCATTTAACAATAAATAAATTTAAAATTCCCTAGGTTCTAATTTACAAATCTCAAAAGGAGGAAAGAGACCATGAGGTCATCTCCATGCTTAATTAAACAAATTCATAAATGATGAAAATATAATATTGTCACATAAGCCACATCCCTCTCTTGACAACAAATAACTAATCTTCCAAAAGAAAATTCATCATTTTCAACCAAGCAAAACAACAAGGGGGTGTTTGGTAGCACCTTTGAATAGGATTTAGCGTCGGATTTATGAAATCCAGCCAAACATAAAAAATGCAAGAATTCTGCAGATTAATGAATTTTTGAATTTAGGACCCAAAATTTTGTCTTTGATTCGGCTTAAATCTGGATTTACTAAATCAACAAGGAGGGCGAATTCAACTGATTTACGATTTTCAGATTTACTGAATCCTACTAATGCTAAATCCTACTTGCAGCCAAACACTCCCTAAAACTTGAATCAGGCCACCCAATTCAATCAGCAGAAGCTTCATCTCACAACCAATAACAGATAAAATCATTAAAAAAACTAAAAAACAGTCCCACAAAAATACAGATAAAATTACAAAGCACCACAAAAGCAACAAAAACTAACTAATAAACAATTGAATCATAGAGAAATACCTTAAATTTATCTAACCTAAAACACAAATCTGAGCACCCTCACTTCCTTCCCATACCAATAACTCATTCAAAATCACCCTAAAAGCATCTCGAATTCACCCAAACACAAACAAAACGCCAAACTATTTCGTTGAAATATGGAAAGAGAACTGAAAAGAACGAAAACAAGTTCAAAAAAATCCATAAATCAGCTCACCGCCATCGAGGAAAGAGACCCGAAGAAGAAGAAATCCGATGAAGGGGTTCAAAATCACCCCTTTGTTCAGTCGTTTCCTTCGTCCAATTGCAAGAAGACGAAGCTGATTCTTCTCTCAAATGGAAACGGCAGTAGGAAAATCCTGAACACAGAAGAGAGAAATGATTGACTCCAAAAGACTAGCCATAGAACTCGTGCTTCACTTTTGGACTTTTCTGTCTTCTTCCTTTTTTTTTTCCCCTCCAATTCCCAACTCCAAAACCCAAACCAACGGTTCAGCTGTAACTAATTCTTAGGAAAAATTTTAAAAATAACATTTTTATATATACTTATTATTTTAAATTTACTCTAAAAACTTAATTTTTTTTTAAATTGACAAACTTATCACCTCAACATAACGAAATTGTTGTGGCAAAATCATCTGTTGATGTGTCAATTTTCTTTG
>NEWO01000009.1:195235-241924 GCA_003013225.1 Phalaenopsis aphrodite
TACAGTTTTATGTTGTTTGAGTTATGCTTTATGTGATTTTTTTGTTTAGCTTGCATCTCTTCGAAGTTTTGCTTTGAATCTTCTGAATCTATTTCCTCAATTTTCTCACTTCTCACTCAGCATAAGTGATATGCCATATCAACAAAATTCATACTTCGAGCATGAACCTCGAGCCTTGACACGAATTTTGAGGCATTCTTTTGAGCGAAAATTATTCAAACTTTGATTTTGAGTCATTCTGTGCTCCGATTTCAGCAAACTATATAGTCAAACTAATAGGTTCGATGAGAGAGACCCAATGATATCAAAATTTGCCCAATCAGAGTCAAATCAAGCTTAAATCAAGCCATTAAACCACTTTTGGAAACTTTTCGGGTATATTTGCAAGGTCAAACAAATGTTGAACCTTGTAAGCATATTGTAAAATTGAGCGTCTTGGAAAAAGAAATCAAACGAGCCCAAGATCGTTCAATTCCAACATCTTTAATGCTCTCAAATATCTATCAAATGACGTCTGTTCGTGGGAATCTCTCCAAGGTGTCTGATTTGAGTAGTTCATATTTTGTTATCGATCGCAACCGGGACTCTATAAATGGAGCCCCTCCCCTCTTAAAAAAGGACGGGAAAAAAACTTGAATCTTAAAGAATATTGGAGCTTGAATAAAGAGCTGAAATTATATCCTACTCTTAAAGTCGCCACCAACTACCAACCACCAACCACCAACCACCATCAACTATCACTCGTCAACCACCGTCAAATACCATTGGTTGACGCTCACTACTTGTGACAAAGCATTTTGCTAAGTGACAACTAAAGTCGCGGAGTCACGAAGAAACATGTGAAGCGCACGTCTTCTCGAACACCAAACTAACTTGAAGGTGCAACAACACACTCCAAAGATGGGGTAATGATGTATCTCACATATGTTCGTGCAACTCGCGATTTCAGCCCCACGACCTACGGATATCATTGTAACTCACCACTACGACATACGTGATCAACTACAACCTATGTAGTCCATAGCTCGTACAGTCCTGGACTCCGACCCTCATAGCATACGTACATCATTAATACTGACCACTACAACCTACGTGATAAACTACAACCTACATGGTCCACAACTCTTGCATCTTCTAACTCTAGCATCTACAACCTAAGGACATCATCATGGCTTACCATTATGGTCTATACAACCTACGAGATACATAAGTTCTTCAACTCCCTCTACGATCATTATGGCCAACAAAAATTCCTGAAACAACCATCTAGAACTCATGTGGTCAACTACTCTCATGACTATCAATTGCGACTTCTATGACAAACTGGCACTACAATCACGGTCTACAATGTTCATGACAGACTACTTCCCCCTCGACAATCGACTATGAAATTTACAACATGTTGTCGCCAAGAACTACTACCAGATTACATATATATAACTTTGAAATTTCATCTTCTCTAATTCAGGAGAAAAATTGGATATGTGTACTCACAATTCATTGTAGATTATTTCAGCTGAGCTAGGCTTCATGATTTTTTCCCTTTCGAAGGTTTTCCACCAAAAAACTTTTGGTGTCTGTGTTAATTGTTTTCTTTCATCTGAATATGTGTTGAATTCTCATACAATGTTAAGAGAATAATCTATTACTCTACTGCTGTGAATTTTCTACCATGCATCAATAAGTAAGACGAAACATATATTGTTTTTTTTTTTGCATTTTTTTTACGTCTGATTTCTTTTATTATTATTATTATGTTAACCCAATGTATTCTTCCACTTCAACTAACCAACTTGAATTCTACTAATAACATCCCCATCCATATATTTTATAATCATTTTGAACAATAAACCCGAGATATCTAAAAAAGTTTCAACTAACCTTCATCATGACCGCCCTCAAATAGAGAGAGCCGACGACCGAAACGTCTGTTTCATGGCAGCGACCCGACCGCCGCCGCTTAATGCATGGATTTAAGTTAAAATCTGTATATATAAAAAAAAATCCAATGCTCCGTTTGATCAAAATTATTTGTTTCTTCTAGTCTGACGGAAATCTGAATTTACTAAATCCGATCGCGTGAAGGATTTAATAATTTACTCCGTCGTCACTCTTTTCGTTACACTATCATAAATCCTGATTTATTAGATTTCATAAGTTCTATTTAACGTAAATCTAACCTGCACTAAAACATCGCCTTAGTGGGATAAATACTTGTTTTCGTTGTAGCTGTTAGATAGGTAAATATATAGGAATTGAGAGCTATGTATATAAATATAGAATTTTCGATGTGAGATTTGTAAATGCATAAGCATTGTGTGCTAGATATGTAAGTTTCCCTTAAAAGCTTAGTGTTCAATAAGAAAATACCTAAGATTGAAGCCCTAAACATGCATGAATCACATGCACAAGTTCTTCTTGACGGCTTACCAATGATGATAAATTTGTCGGTTATCCGCGGTTATAACTGACAGTTACTATGATTTGATCGTTGGTTCCTAACACAAAAAATCGTCGAGTTTTGTTCGTCGGTTTATAATTTACTATTAAATGTCGGAAATAGACAGTCAGAGAGTTCTCACATACCATCGTGAATTGTGTTTACTAGATACTTATGTCTTTAAGATTCGGAAATCTGTTAGGAAATAGACTTTCGATAAACCGTCAATGAACCGACGAAAATCAGCTCGATATTTTCAACCCACATAAAATCATTGGTTATTCCATCGATTATAGCTATGTTTCTGTAGCGGTTTGACCAATTTTAAGGTCGATCCATCCAAACAGACAGGATGCTCACCCCTATCCCAAGACTATAAATGTCCCAGTGCACTTGATGAACAGCTCAAATTCAGCTTGATTAATATTTGATCATGTTTCTTCAAAATAAACAAATTTAAATATTTTTAAAAATTCAAATGCTAAATGAACCAAATAGAAATACAGTCCAACCCATTTATTCATGTTCATGGAATTTTTTTCATTATTCAACAACTTGTTAAATACTTGATATTAAATTCAATGAATAATTATAGCTCATTTCAGTCATGATATATTATTTATATAAAATTTGGTTAGCCATAACTTATTTAATAGTAATATATAAAAAAAGTTAATATCAATAAAAAATTATGAATAATTATTAATTATATATTTAAGTTCTTAATATTTGTTTATTAATTTAACCAATTTATTCATTAGCATGAAATTTACCATTTTATTTTTTAATACTAATTTTTTATTTTTTATACAAATTGATGCATGTTAGAAAATTCGCGGCGGCAGGATAATGTACTATCGTCTTAACATGGTATGAAGATTCAACACATATTCAGAAGAAAGAAAACAACTAGTAGTGACACTATAAATTTTTACGTGGAAAACCCATAAAGGAAAAAAAAACATTGGTATGACGCAGTTGTAAAAATTCACTATTAAGTCTCATAGGTAGACATTAGTTACAAAGCCTTACGAATTGCAATGTCGATATGTGGATAAACTTGTTGCAATGAACTAGCAGCGAATGATGCTGATCGATAATGACTTATGAGTAGTAGTTAACGATGGTAGGTGGTGGTCGGAGGCGGTCAACAGTGATCAACAGCGGCAGGAGTGATGTTGAACTTTACATCTTTCCCAAAGCTTCAAGCTCTTCTTCAAGCCTCAAACTCTCCGTCTCTCTCATGAGTGGGATGTGACTCTGCTTATAGAGTTTTGAATTCAATTAATGCCGAAATATGAACCACTTTGATTAGACGGCTCAGAGGGGTTCTCTCGGTTAGAATGCATTTGATGGATATTTGAGTGCCTTAATGATATCAAAATTTAGTGATCTTGGCTTCACTGAATCGTCTTGTCAAAACACTCGATTCGACTATAAGCTCGCTAGATTTGACATTCATCTGATCTCTCAAATATTATAAAAAAACTTCCAACATAATTTTAATGGCTTGATCTAATCTTATTTGACTTGGATTAGATCAATTTTGATATCATCAGATTCATTTCATCGAAGCGGTCAGCTTGATTATAAATTTGTTGAAATCAAATTTTTGGATAAATCTTAATTGAAGTTTGAATGTTTCTTGCTAAAAAAATTATATCTAGATTTGTGTAATGTCTCAAGATTCGTGCTAATTGTAAGAAATTTATTAATGAGGTAAAATAAATATAAAACATATATTTATCAAATATATAACCACATTAATTATAGAATAACATATATTTACCCTTTAAAGAGCCTTAATTTGCTCAACTCTCCCCTTCCATTTGGTTTGGTTGTTTTACACAAAATGCTTCTTATCCATAAAATATTCATAATTTTCTTATTTATTTATTTTTTAAAAATAGTTTATTTGCTATTACCGAATATAACTATTAAATTAATGTTATTATTATTTAAATTTTCTATTTAATTTAATGAAGCTGTTCATTAATATTTATTTTTGTTAATTAATCGCAGGAAAACCTTCTTACAACCTATACATCATCTTATTTAATTGGTGTAAAGCAACGATATAATAATTGAGAAATTATCCAATAAATTCTTTGTATTTATAAAATCATTTATTAATAACTTTATATGAAATTTCAAATACACTTACAAAATTTTATCTTGTTTAATAATTCATTAAAACACTTGTTCAATTGATATAAACGAGTCCACTACAAAACAAATATGATATTTAAAAAATTGAAACGAGTCGGGCATTAGCATGCATGTGTATGCTTTGCTCAAACTCAAGACGAACATGATATGATAACCCAAATCCAATCAACGTCATACCCGACTCGACTCGGTCGAACATGAACAACTTATAATATGATAAACCAAATCCAATCAACGTCCTACTCGGCTCTACTCGACTCAATTATTACCATAACTACACCACAACCGACAAGTTCTGTTTGAGGCAGGTGCAGCTTATTAAAAAACAACTGTGAAACTGCTGAATGATAATCTAATACTGATAAAACTACAATCGTTATTATAATTTCTTTCTTAAGTCAGATCACCACACTTAAACAGGAGTGGTGGGAGAACACAGATTTCAACAACAACTTTTTTAAAAAACTAGCAAAACGTAGTTTACCCAAACAGAAAAAACTGTGTTGTTGTGCTGCACTTCCACTCCAAACAGACCCTGAATCACTCATTGAACACCGACTTCAACTTTTTGAAATAGAAAGTTCATCATTCTCATGATTTTTCAAACCATCAAAGCCCACTTGTGTATATTTTACACATCCAATATTTTATTTAAAGTTGAATAAAAATGCATTTATAGATCATAAGAAAGTGAGTTTGGGCGGGCCATCCTTGATAAACAAATCTTCTTTCTATATGCTTTATAACATTCACTTAATGATGAAAAAAGGAGCCTAATTTTTGCAAATAATTTCACTAAAGTCTGGCTTAAAGTTAGTACATGATATTCTCATTATATTTAAATAATACAAATTTATGTAATTTTTAATTTGCAAATAAATTTATAACATTTTATTCAAAAGTTTTCCCCTTAACAATACTTTATTACCACCATAAACAATACATCACTTGAATAATCTAATCAAAACCTTCTAATCCACCTAATAAATTGATAGCCCAACCTCTCCCCGTACTCATGGCCACATAAGTTTGTCTCTTTGGGGACCATTAACACTCACCTTTCATTATTTTATTACAAAAATGTCCTTCTTTTGCAAAAACAACCTTTGTGTACTCTACCAATTGCCACCCAATCGGACACCGCACGCAGCTTGCGTGCGATATCCGATCCAGACGGTAAATCACCTGATCTACGGTCCTGATGTATTTCGGTGGGCCCCACCTAAATTTTTTTTTCTTTAAAAAAAAACAAAAATAATCCTGACCGTAGATCACCGTGATCTACGGTCATGATCGGACACCGCATGCAGAGATGCATGCGGTGTCTGTATGCAATAATTTCTCCACCCAATGGGAGTAAATTTTAGGGGAAATAAAATAAAAAAATGGCAACTCTATAATTAAAAATAGTGTTTTGAAGATCATAATGTTGTAAAACCAAGGATTTGAATGTTGAAAAATTGAATGTTCAAATTATCTTATAATAACTTATGAATGTTTTAGAGATGTAAATTAACAATGATAAAGAAGTGAGATCAATTGAGTTTTTTTTTCATTAAGACAAGAGCAATGTTACTTCATCGAACACCAAAGATTTGATAGTTTGTGAATTAGAAACTTATAAGAGTTAGGGATGAATATGTTTAATTTTGCATAAATTTGATAATTCAATGCCAAAAAAATGTTAAAATTTGCATATTTTTTATGCATTAGGATTACAATGACGAGAGGATCATTTACTTTGACCATAAAAAAAAATTATGTTCTAAATCTATCTAAATGAAGGCTCATTTACTAATGATTTGACGCACCAAGTACCACTTACACGTATGTGTCAGAAGTAATATGATGAGATCAAATACCACCACAATAATATTTCATTAATTTGAGTACAAATTAAGCAATAAACACCAAAAAAAATTTTCTAAGGAATTCCTCTTCAAGAGGTCTTCATGAGAAATTCTTTTTGGGCTCCCATCTAAGAAATTCTAATAAAAAAAATATCACAAAATGTCTTCTCTGAAGAATTGCAGTAGGATTCTCTTGGCTTGTCATAGGAATCCTTCTAAATCTTCTGGAAATCTAGTTTATTTCACATATAATACTTTCAAAAAATATGAAGGTACTTTAACATGCAGTGTGTATAAACTTTTACAAGTGTTTATTATAAACCTCATAACATCATGTTTATTTTGATATTCCTAAAGAGCTTCCAAATATGTAACTCATGACTCATCATTTAATAGTATTGCAAAATATATTCTCCTAATTTGTCTAAGGGTTTGTTTGTTTCGACCGTAGCTGTAAAAAAGCTGGTTTCAGAAGTTGTTGTTGAAAATCTGTTGTTCAGAAGCTGATGTTTAAAAAACTGTTAGTCTATTTAAAAAACAAGGTTATATAAGCATTGTCTTTTGGCATAATGATTGTAATGCTTTTAGTATAGAGACACACTTTGGTTTAAACTGTTCGGAAAACACAGCTTTGATAGTGCTTCCTACGAAATAAATCCTCCGACAAATTTTTAAGTTATTTTCACTCACAAGTAGAGCCAATAAATGTGAACATTAACTGGATTTTTAAGAAATCATCAATATATGCCTTCGAACAACAACACAATCACTAGAAATTGTGATAGTTCAAATGGCTTAAAATTAAAGTTTGCATACAAAATATAAACATAATGCAGTTCAATTTGTTCATCAGAATACATGTACGTAACCAAAATAGATGCAACACTAAAAACAATAAAAACGGTGCTACAATCACAAAATCGAACATAAATAAAGTCCTTACAAGGAACTTTAAGTTTCTAATTTCATTTTTCACTGTATATTCAAGTGCATATATCCTTTCATCTTCTCGTTCCTTTGGAGCATCTCTCCGCTCTCCAACACACTGGAAAAATTTACAATCTTTATTTGTTAAATTCTTCAGGCATCTATAGAAATTTCATCTAACATTGTCCCTCTTTTTAGAAGTGAAAATGACATATAATAGATTCTAATTATAGAAAACCATTCGATGTTTGCTCCCCTTAGCACCTGTTGAACTACTTGAGCTCATTTTGGGTTGTAAAATTCTGTACAATATGATTAAAATAAAAAATAACAAATTTTGTTGCATATACAAAAAAAGAACTAGACCTTAATGCAAGAGTTATTAGAGAAACCTTTAAGACCAATTTTTTGTATGCATAGATTCAGATAAGGAAGGTCATCCAGAATAGCCCCTTGGGTAAAATGACTCATTACACCACTTGCAAAAAAGGGAAATCAACAAATAAACACATTAAAAAAAAATCCAAGGTAACCATAAAAAAAAGCAAGAAACAAAACACTACTAAAAATATGACAACAACCCAAATGAGCTCAGTATTTACCTGATGAAAAAGACATTAAAATACCTTCCAAATACCATAAATATTTTAGCACAAAAAAATATTTACAAGTATGGTTGAATTTTAATGCAATGGATGGAGAACATCATAATCAGCTGACAATCCAGCCAAAAAGGAAAGATCAATATAAATCTAAACAGATCAACAAATCCAAAATAACAATGAAAGCAATTGGTATAAACCACCCAAAATTTTCAACCACCAAGTAGCCTCAATGCTTAATGCACCCAAAACTTCAAATACTAGCTCAAATCTCCACCTAGAAAATAATTTGTATAAAGTACCCAAACTTTTCAAACATTGCATTAGCCTAAAATATTGCCACCAACTTATATAATTTTAAACTGCCAAATTATTATGAATTACATATTAGCCTAAAATATTGCCACCAACTTATATAATTTTAAACTGCCAAATTATTATGAACTACATTTAAAGCATTGCAGGTTTTGCCACCAACATATAAAAAAATCTCATTTGAAACCACAACAAAAAAAAGTGTTGCAGAAAATAAGGGCATAAACTCAAATAGATTCGATGGGACCAAGTTTTAAATTAACAGAAAGATAAGTGATAATGTAAATCAAGTTGATCTTCCACATTGGTTGGAATTGATTATTCTCTTTATAAAAAAGTAAAGAATGATGATTTGAACTCCCAAATATTCCCCTCCCTTTAGTAATTGATCCCCATAATTTTTTTTTCTCTCTTGATTGAAAATTATCAAGCCCTCTTCTTTAGTTGCACATCAATGTGTATGTTAAAGAGCTTGGAGTATCAATAGGAATTGAAATTTTCTTAATAACTGAAATACTTAGAAGGTATTTAAAATTCACCTCATTGTAATATACTGTCCAACTTATCATGAGCTCAGAAAGCATAGCTCCTAACAATTAAAATAACGCACTTGAAGCTCTAATTGAGANATATACTGTCCAACTTATCATGAGCTCAGAAAGCATAGCTCCTAACAATTAAAATAACGCACTTGAAGCTCTAATTGAGATTTTATTATCCAAAAAACAAGGGGCATTTACATGCATACAAACCAATTCCTGTATATCTGCATATCTAACATCTAAACTTTTTTTTAAAACCATTATGCCAAAAATCATTCATATTACAACTAAAGTACCATCATCTAACGTTTAAAAAGAGAAATAAACTCATTCAAGCATAGGTAAGGTGACAAATACTTAAGAATGATTGAAGTATAATGTGTTATATATGTAAATACATAGGAATTAAGTGGTATGCATGCCAATATTTCTTAAAAATCAATGGATTTTTAATCAACCAATGTCTTTTTTCATAAATAAATGCATTTTATCCATTTCAACAAACAAATGTCGAGCAAATACAAATTCAAGTATATGTAAATCATTGTAACTGTTCTAACGGTGCACATACAATTTCAATTCATGGCAACAATCTTCAGTGAAATCAAGCATTACATAACATTAACAATAAAAATGACAGCAATAACTTCAAACTCATGATATTAATTCATCCATTAAATAAAGCACCAGTAATACGTTAATCCAGGTAATATCTTATAATAAAATCCCTTACAATTACATAAAGAAGGACATCTAGGTACTATAAGGTTAACCCCTTTCAATATAACAATATCGAGCAAATACAAAGGAGCATATACAAACATACAACTCAATTTTCATGTATTTAGATGTAAGAGCAGGAGGATAAAGAGATGTATGCATAAGAATTGTGTGGTATGCAATCAATTAATTTCAAGTTGACAACCATGATATTTACAGCCTCTCCAAAACAAACAATCTAAACATATCAACATTTACTGCATCAAAATGTGTAGGCAACACATCTGAAGCAAAATGCTGAAAGTAATTACCCCCAAAAATTCCCATTGGAAATTGATGCAAATACATCCTCTTCATATAAATATATTCAACCAAGAATATTGCATTATAAAGTGTTCATATGACTTTTTAAAGCTAAATTTATGGTGGTTTTGATGTGTTCTCAAAGAGCAGATAGTATAGATAGAATTGAACTAACAGTAGGAATTTAGGAATCAAATAGAAGAAGCATGAAAAAAAATATTTCTTAGAAGCAGGAATATTTGATATACACTGAAATGAATTCTCCAAATGATTCAATAATCCTTAAGGACACACATCAGACTTTATAAACAATTTGAACAGCTCAAACAATAATAATAAACAAAGAAAAATTCTTAAGAGCACACATCCAACAAAAAATCTAGCTTACGGGTAGGATAAGGAAATGACAACACTCAAATATAAATAGTGTCATTGCTACAATCATAAATACCTTGATCGATGTTGCAAGATAGTTTTACTGCTTCACAAAATTATCCCAAACAAAACACTAAACATTGATCATGGTATTTGTGAATTTTTAAGAATTAACTAAAACATCAGTGATGTGCTCTCCCAACACAGCCATCTCATCCGTACGTTCTCCATCACCAACATTGGTATTGATGATCTCATCATTAGTTTCCATCATCGATTCACTCAAGTGATATTCATATGCTTCCGATCGCACTGATTCATTGTCATCGACACTTGCAAAGCCAAGGTCAAAATGCAAAGAAAAACACCGTATGTAATTATGAAGTGTCATTATTGCAGTGACAATTCTAACATGTTTCTCAAATGAATATATTGACTTCTCCCTTAAAATAACACATTTTTTCTTTTAAACTCAAAACCCCTCTCAATCTCACCTCACTGTGACAAATAATGCTTATTAAACATTTCATTTTGTCCCTGTATTACTTGACTAACTCTCTCAAAGTCTAGAATGTGATATCTTGTGTTGGAAAATGGTTTTAAAAATTTCATTGCAGTGGATATCCGACATCCATTATAAAGTATTTCTCTGTTACGACAATCAACCATGAGTTACTATGTAAAACTTTAAGACAAGGCTTAAGGAGGATTTATCTAACCTGGAGGCTTCAGCAGAATGTTATGCATACAGAATTGTGTCACAAACTTGAAACTTCTACTATCATAAGCCCTACCTTCCCAACCGACCATGATAAAATTAAAGCACAAGTTGAAGTCACATACTACCATTACATTCTGTGTAGGTGAATCATAACGTCTGATATATGTGACCTTTCATCATTTGGTGCACGTGTATAAACATGTGTGCCATCAACAACACCAATACAATCCTATGTGAAATGGTAATAGTTTTAAATTTGATATTTTTTTTATGCAAAAAAATCTCCATATACCTTGAAATATGTCATATATCTACTTACAGTAGGAATATTTCAGAAAGTTGGGTCTTAGGCTTGATAACTCTGAAAGACATACTTACCAATGCATTTATACCAATAAAGAAATATCTACTTACAGTTTCATATGAATTCTGAAATCTCTCACATGTCAACTTATTCATTCATTGTGTGATAAACCACAAAGTGTTTTGGCCAATACCTCCTTCAAATTCATTATAGAAGAGCCATTGGGACCATGACTATTATGTAGTTCATTCAACAGATCAATAAACAGTACTTGGCTCATACGAAACATGTTATGGAATCAGCTAGGATGCCCCCCAGGTTCATTGATCCATTTGTCCCTGGTACATGTTGTGTCATACATGACATACGAGAGATGGGTGATTTATATTACACAATGAGTACACACAACTGTTGTAATAATTTTTCTGCAGCACTCCCTATGTACTCTCTCAGTGGGATTCATAGCTGGAAAAATAATAGATAGTTAAATATCACAACTGTAATAATAATAGTATGTGCATTTGTTGACATAAGGCCACCTATCACATTTTCTAACATCAATAATAATTGCTTTGTCAAAAATAGATGATAACATGAAAATAAAATAAGAACAATTATTCAGGTCCAAAAAAGGGAAAAAATAAAATGTTATAATTCTAAATGTTTATTATACAAAAAATGTCAGATGCACTTCACACTTAACACAAATAGACAATAGTAATATGACATTGCGATTTTCATAGAAGAAACGTAAGTAATCCCTTCAGGTGCCATGGGCGTGAAACCTCTTTACCGAATCTTCAATTAACTCCAATGAGTACAAATACAAGGGCATATCTACAAAAACTTCTAGTATTTGTTCATATTTTTATTACAACAGGAATATATGAAGATTGTTGTGCATTAGTGGAGTCAGAAGATAATTTCATGCATGTTGTAACTAACTCGGATATTCGGCTTTTTAAATACACAAAACAAGTTTTTTTAGTACAACTTGCCCTTGGTTTTAAAGATGGTTGTGTTCATGCATTGCTAGATTCACTAATATCATTTATGCCTTGTGGTGATATCTCAATTAAATTAATTGGGCTATCTTTATGCTCTTTTGAACCCTAAGGAGTCCATTAATGTTCACCAGTCACAACAACCTCACCAAACATAACATCCAGCTTCTCCTCTAGCTCTGGTTCGATTCCATCAAACTTAAATTTCTTAGCATTTTGTACAACTTGTCATTCATATAATCAGAAGGAAGAAGTTACGTATAACAAGTGCGTCAGAATGAAAAAATTAAATATATATGGCTTACAATAAATTTAACATCTAATTTCTCTTTCTACTAATCTGTTGATGCATCTATGACGTTTTTAATTAGATCCCAATCAAGGACAATGTATTCTCTTTTGAGCTCTTTCCAGATATTCCAGTCCTTTTTAATTGGTCTCATTAATTCCTTAATAGGTTTGATCATTCAACCTCCCAGTTTTCTCTTCAAAATTATTTGTAATGTTACGCTAACCTTCTTTGTTGAAGTGTTGTTGGCCTATTCTCTAATTCAATTTTTTTTCATACCTATATCACAAAAAAATAATTTGTTTCTTTGTCTCAGATAACAAATATTGTGCCATCTCTTGTATTGCTCATTTGCTGACATAAGCTCAAAAAAAAAAAGCAAAAAACATATATAAAAAAATAATAAATTAAACATGACACAATTTCAATCTAATAAGATTGACATTGATGAAGAGTCATTATCCAAAGAGGTCTGCTTGCCTAAAAAAAATGAATTTCTAGCAAGACTGTATAGGCAACTTAAGACCTCCACTCTAGCTATATAGAGAAAGACAAAGTTCGCTACTCCAACTACATAGACCATGTGCAAATTTGTAACAATAACTATCTATGTTACTGCTAAATTGATTCACCTTGGAAAAAAAAGAAGTTGATTAATACCAGACTAATCATGTCAAAATATAATTCCTCATCCTTCCCACATTTGTAACAATAACAAGCTATGTCACTCCACCATATTTCCTTATGTAATTATTTAAATGCAAATCAACCTAAAATAAAAACATTACTCTTTTGTTTAATACATAAGTATATGCACATCTCATCTCATGCATTCAACTTTATATAGTTGAAATGGGGAGTTAGAGAAATTATACCAAACATCTAATTTATAAGAAGAAAGAATTATTTCTCCTCATAATTCTTCAAGTTTTTTTATCTATATCCTTAAATGTGTGCGATTCTACAATGACCTTGTATGCTAGATATTCTGGATTCCACAGTATCAACTCAAATATCTAGCATACAAGGTTATTGTAGAATCCCAAATCCGGACTTGGATTATCTGTATATTTTCTTGACACACAAAAAAAGAGACGAAAAGATAAATTTAACCACACAACAGAGCAATCTCACATCATAATTATATAAATCAACCACACAACATAATAATTTTATATCAAACCTTGCACTTTAAAAATCTCATGGCATAATTCCATGAAAAGATAACCGATTTCCAAATCCCGAGCGAACAACTCAATAAAAGAAGAAAAGCAGACACTGGCAAGAGAATATAAGTGCTGGAGAGGTTACCAAAAGAGCAAAGAAGAAGAAGGGGGACGAGATCAACCGATAAGGCATGAGAGCAGGAGAAGGTGAGACAACTTGCGAGAACACCTAGGGCACACCAAAAAAAGGAGGCGGGTGCTGGCAAAATAGCAAAAGAAGTATAACCACATTGTTTTTTCAAGAAGCAGACGACGAAACACAGGGGTCAATCTGCGTTCGCATTTCTACAGTTCATAAAAACGGAGTTCCAAGCATACTTTATGAAACACACGAACCAAACTGGCCTGAAACACCATTTTGATAAAAAAAAAGCTTTAAAAGCTGAAATAAACATACTGTAAATCCAAGATTTTGGCTTTTTATATCATAAAAAGAAAACAAATTTTTTCCATACTCCATCAAAAAGCTTGAAATCATATAACCACCATCATAACTAGAGACCAATGTCCTACCATCATTGAAAACAAACAAACCAAAGCACTAATGTCAATTGTAAAGGCTCCATCACTAGATCAATCATGGGTACTACTTCAAGGCTACTCCCCAACTCCAATCTATCTAAAAAATTATCAGCTAAAAAAAAAAAAAACAATTAAGATGAGAATGTAATTGAATAAAAAAAATCAAAATTTATTATTATTATTATTTCATAAAGATTTAAGTACATGATAAATACTTATCACTCAATTTCAATGTAATTACATATCTAAAGACCAAGCATCAATTACGCACACAAAAATTTTTTTCTGTGCGGACTCCTGACGTAACTCTACGTGCTGACCAAGTTATTTCTAAGTTATTTTCAGGTTATTTCTGTGTTATTTTTAATAATGCCGAAATAACCTAGAAATACCCCAAAAATAAAGACTGCGGGTTATTTTGGTATTATTGAAAATAACCCAGAAATAACCTGAAAATAACTTAGAAATAACTTGGTCCGCACAGAAAAAACGCTCCCCCCCCACACACACTCACACACACACACACACACACACACACACAAAATCAAATTTAACTGTTGAATATGCAAATACAAAAAAAATTAGGTGGTATGTATAAAAATGACCCTAAAAACACTTATTAAAAAATATTTCAAAATTTGTAGGAATATCTTAACAATTCCTGATAAGAATCGTTGTCCTCACTGCGCCGTTTCTGCTTCATGTGATCTACTTTGAATTTGTCCAGAAAAACACACGAAAGCAACCCTAGCTGCAAATCTCCAAATCTCCAGATCTCCTTCTGGCCTCAAACCAGAAAGATTTTGGCCTTCATAGCTTCCTTTTTGCGGAAAGCGATTGTTCTAAAACCTCATTGTTCTCACTAGCAGCAGCAATAACAAGTCTCTTTCTGGTTTCCAGTCACAGTTACTGTTCATTTCCATCCTATGTCTTGCTCCGGTTTCTTTTCGCCTCGTCAATTTCACTTTATTCTTTGCATATGAGGAGAGCTTTAGGGCATTGAAGAAGAAGAAGAAGGATTTTGCTGAAGTGTGCGATAGAGAGATGATTCAGCTTCTTTTTCTGGTTCTGTTTGCCGAGGGTGCGGTGGCATTACTTTTGATGCTGAAGATTGGACCGCTCAGAGAGCTCGTTATGAGAACATTGGATCAGTTGAAGACAGGGAAGGGGCCGGCGACGATGAAGACACTAGCGTGTACTCTGGCGGTGATTTTTCTTTCGAGTATAGTTAATATTCTTAGCATACAGAAGAGGGGTTTTAAGCTTGGTACTGTTACTCCGATGGATCAAGTTCTTTGGAGGACTCATGTTCTTGAGGCCTCACTTACAGGTAAATTTTTATGGCTGGCTTTGTTTGATTTTGGTTCTATTGCTATATCTGTATTAGTTTGCTAAAAAATAAAATTTTGAAAAGATGGATCTATGTAAAGGTAGGTTTTTAACTGTTTTTGAAGGTTTGATCTCTTTCTTTAACTCTCCATGGGTTGTTTCATGTGCAGTGTTTTCTTGTTTGTAGACATCGTAGTAGGATCTTAAGCAACAAATTTAATGGAAAAGTAAATATGAAGCAGTCATGGATGGGTTAATTATAGAATCCATGAGGCTCTTGTTGAGATGGGCATGATTTTGGGAAATACTTTTGTGGAAAGTATGGTAGAGTGAAAGAGAGAAAGAAGATACAGAGGAAAGCTAATTTGTTAAGATATCATATTCTGTACAACTATATATTTCTGTGGATTTGGAGTTTTATTTAAAGTAAACAGTACTTGAGTTTGTTATGTAACGAAGGAATGCGATTGGGTTGGTTGTTGATCAAGGGTTCTGATAGAGTTTGGTACAGACAGTGAGTGGTTGCATAATCTTTAGGTTGTTGCAGACGGGTGGTGTTAATATTCCCATGCAAATTGAGGTCTTTGAGAAGGGCATCTGCTTTGACCGGAGAAGCTTAAACAGAGAGGTGGAGAGGGCTTTGGTGAACATCTCTGTCAGTTGATCGTGGGTAGCAATATGAAGCATGATGAGGTGTTGATTTTTGATGCAATTTCGTATGAAGTGAAAATCTACTTTGATGTGTTTGGTTATGGCGTGGATGAATAGATTATTGGCAAGAGCTATGGTTGAGCTGTTGTCACAGTAGGGTGGTGCGGCTTGTTTTAATCGAAGTTGAAATTCTTGTAGTAAGCGCCTTAGCTAAATGATTACCGTAGCTGTTGAGGCGAGGGCATGATATTATTCTTCAGTGGATGAGCGGGCAACAATAAGTTGCTTTTTGACTGACCAAAAGACTGGAAATGTGTCGATAAAAGGCGTAATATTTGGAGTTAGATTTGCAATCTGATAGGTCCCCAACCTAATCAGAGTTGGCATAGTCTGCGAGACTTAGAGGATTTGAAAATTGGAAGGATGAGATGCATGGTGCCTTGGATATGCATGAGGAGCCACTTAAGTTGTTGAAAATGGTGTTGATTAGATTGCTGCATAGATTGGCAGGCTCGATTGACGACAAATGTGATATTTGGCCGATTAAGGGTGACGTATTGAGGGGATCTTAAAATATGCTTGCATAGGGAGGGATTAGGCATATGATTGAGGTCATGTTTTTTTGGAGGAGAGTTTAGGTGAGTGTAGCATGCCAAATCTATTTAGGATGTCTTGAGTATAGGAAGATTGAGTTAGGTGAAGGTAATAATTGGTAGCAATGGTTGTGATGCCTAGGAATTGAGAGAGATGTCCCATAAGTTTTATTTTGAACTGTTATTGTAAGTTGTGGATTGTGGTTTGTATGAGATTTAACTTTGTGCCATTGAGTAGGATATCATCCATTTAAATGAGTATGGTGAGGTGATTCTATGGCTGTGGAGGTAGAAGAGAGAGGAGTCGATAGAGCTGGATTTGAAACTGATGAACTTGATGCTTTCTTGAACCCATATTGGGCTTTCTTTAGCAGAAAAACATGGTGAGGGTACTCAGTATCAATAAAGCCAAGAGGTTAGGTCATGTGAATGGTTTCTGTGAGATGTCCATTTAGAAAGGCACAGGACACGTCTAGTTGGACAATTAATTAATGATGGCCATTGTAAGGAAGATGTGAAGTGTAAGTAGTTTGGCTACAAGGTTGAAGGTTTTTGTGCAATCTAGACTGGTTTGTTGCTTGAAACCTTGTGCAAAAAGATGAGCTTTATAGCGAGTGATTGAGCCGTCAACATTGTATTTGGTTATGTATATCCATTTGCTGCCAAGGACATTTTGGCCCGGTGAGGGTTAGACAAGGATCTTGGTGCCTTGAGATTGTTGGGCTTGGAATTCAACTGACTTTGCTTAGCGTTAATGGGGGCATTTGGCTGTGATGGAGTAGCATGCGGGTTCTTGATGCAGTTGGTAAGTAAGGTTAAGCATTCATCGGAGCTTTAGATGACTTATATTGAAATGTGTTTGAACTGGGTTTCTAATTGGAGGTGGATGGGAGAAGTATTGGGAGGCTCTGTAGGAGACATACTGAGTTGTGAGGGTATGGGTAAAGTGGTTGATGGGTTGATATGTGGGTGTTGATGTTTTGTTGGTGTTTATACTATTGTGTGAGGAGCTAATATGAGATGTTTTAGTATGCTGGAGTTTAGTATGAGAAGTGGTTGTGTGGGTGAGAGGATTTGAGGGGTTGAATGAGCGTTTGAAGGGAAACACTTTTTCGTTGGATTCAACATGCTTGGATACATAGTTTGGTTGATTTGTGGATCTAAGCACTTATATCATTTTTGTAGAGGTGCATAGCCAAGAAATATGCAAGTTTTGGAGATTTGGTGAGAATCAGATGTGAAGTGTTCGATAGCACCGCTGCTTAGGTACCAGTTGCTAGTCAAAATATCTGGAGTTGTTGTGACCGTTGTGGGTGGTTAGTAGAGCTTGTCATGCCTATGTCAACACTTGAATGGATAATGTCCATGTTTGTTGTAGATTTGGCATATTATGAGGGGTTTGTTGCTGCAATTTGAAGTTAGCGTTAGTTTAGTTTGATTGGAAGGATGAAGTGATGCGACCAACATTGGTGTGGTGTGGTTTGCTTCTATTTCTTCTTCTTCCACAATTGGTCATTAGTGTTGTGGATTGAGATAATTCTTTGGAGTTTTCATCTGTTAGATTTAGCTCTTCACTACATAACAAGGCGTGGAGATCATCTAGAGTAATGGGTTGAAGGTTGGTGTATATTGCGGTGTTGCAGGCATGATATATAGATGGTAGCCCATTTAAGGTTTAGAGGATAATGTCTTTGGGGTCTAATGGGGCGCCTGCAACAACAATGATGTCAACCTTCATTTTGATTTTTGAGAGGTATTGATTCATGATTTTTTCCTACATGATAAGGTTGTGAAGTTCATTTTTCAATTGGATGATTTTGAATTTGTTAGATTATTGCACACAATGCCCAATAGTTGCCCAAATGTCATGGTAGTTGTCGAGCGTAGGGGAGAATGGGCGGAGAAATGACAAAGTATAATGCGGCTGGAAGATATTGATCTATTAGTAGTCATTTTGTGTAATATGGGTTGGGAATTGAATTTCTTATGAGAACATTGTTATGCCGTGCAGAACAGGGGCACGATACGTTCTGGAAGCCATCAAAGCCATTTGCTCAAAACATCTTGGTTTCTAAGTTGGGTGATTGTCAGGAGTGAGCTCTATGGAAGCAATGCATTGGATATTGGCCATGAGGATTCAGCTTGGCAGACAATGTTTTGCGATATGATAGAGGGTTCAGTTGTGTTGTGGTGTTCATGCCAGAGAAAGCAACGGAGGAGCTCATAGCAAGGAAGAGGGAGATGCCATCAGGCTATAGCTCTAATGTCATGTAAAAAATTTTGGAACCCAATACAGTGAAGGAGAGAGAAGATACACATGAAAACTACTTTGCTAAGATATCATATTCCATACAATTATATATTACTGTGGATTTGGGCTGCATTTAAAGTAAACAATAGTTTAGTTTATTATTTAATGAAGGGATGTGATTTAGTTGGTAATTGATCAAGGGTTTAGAAAGAGTGTGGTACAAATAGTGAGTGGCAGCACACTCTTTAGGTTATTCTAGACGTGGTGGTGTTAATAAGTTTCTTATTGAAACCAGAACAAGATTTGAGTTCCTAAAATACTAGTAATGACCCATACGTATTGTCCTAAAACATTCCGGTTCATAGTTTTGGGCTGAATCAAACCCTTGTGTCTAGCAAGGCCACATCTGAAGAAACTTGATCGTCATCTTATTAGAATATGCAAAATATGGTGGCGTTAGTTGCAATTAAGTTGTTAGGAGATAGATCAATGTGTTATCCTGAATTTGATAGCTAACTACTTATGAAATTTATTCAATGCAATATTGTTGCTATGTGGGACTATAGAGCAATAGTATCATCTTCCTTCATATATGCTGTAATTGAAATAATTTCAATGTTTATTGCCTTAAAAGATGGTATAAGTGCGCTTATTTAACATATTTGTTTTGCAAATATATTGTTTTGTTTTTAAGCATGTTTTGAAAATGGTGCTGAATTAGTATGTTTTTTCTCTTACTTCTAACTTCTTGATTTTTATGTTTTATATGCCATTCTTTTCTCCTCTGATGTATGTCATTCTTTTCTTCTGTTGTGCTGCTTCTAAAGGTCATTTTATATACTTTTTTTTTTTTTTTACTTTCTTCTATTCTTAACCATTGGTGAATGTATAGCTGCTTTATAAATTATTACATTTTGAAATCTTTAATTTCTTAGCTCATCAAATATGCGGCATAACATCAAGTTAATAATGCATCCCCTCAAACCCATCTAACAAGTGCATCATTTATTTTGAGAAAATCAATGCCATGGGATTTGGTGTATAATCACAAAATTATATATATTTTTTTAAGTTAAACATTTGGTTATGTAGAGATCAAAACAAAATACATTTTCAATAGTTATTCAAGCTTATTGCATTTGGCTTTCACTCCGAAAGCTTGAAAGGGTATCCAAAAGCAGTAACAATGTTTAGTATAGGAGTTAAAGGGGATTGCTTCTAAACTAATTTGACACACCTTGCCATTCTTTGCCATGATGGATATAATATATTGAATGGATGAAACAATGGAGTATATATACTATTTTTATTTGTGATCGGTGAATCTTTTGCTAGAAGATTTCTTATCACCAAAATATCGCAAGTCGTTTTGCCACTTAGAGGGCAAGTTCAGGTTTGTTTGTATTTTTCTTTCTTTATTGAGAAAGTCAAGTCAGAAACTTAGTAGAAAGCATGAGGATGGCTGAGATTTGCATTATGTCTCAACAACTTTGGGGAGCATATGTTGGAATCATCCTACCATTATGGCTTTCAAAACTAGAAGAGAGAACTTCGTTGTTGCTTGCTAAAATAAGCATCATGGAGCTGAGATGCATGGTATTTTGGGGGAAAAAAAGATAGAAATGCTTTGAGAAAAAAATTTGTATTAAATTATAATTATTTTTTATTGGAAAAAATAGGCAGAAGTAAGTAAGAAAGGTACCATGGAGCATTCTTTTGATTAAGGTTAGTGTAGAGGTTCAAATTTTCATTTATGGTTGAAAATGCTAGTGTTATATGATAGAATTTAAATGTATTAAAGTTGTAAAAGATCTCAATCGTTTTCATTGTCTTTCTTTGGAGATGAGAGTTTACGTATATGAATTGGCTGAATTTTGTCTGAACATATACTCGATGGAAACTTATTCACCCAAAGGTATTTTACAAATAACTTGGCTAACCAGTATGATGTTAATTCTGTGTTATGCCTAAAATGTGCAAGTATTTGCTGATTGATTTTGGTTTCATGTGACCATTTTCAGAAACTAGTTTTTCCAATTTGAGTTGTTTGATTTCATGTTGGATATTTTAATGAAAAAGTATCGAGCATCCTGCAGTCATCTTGGCTTGATGAAGTGATGTTTGAATGCCAGTATACAAACCTATGGCTGAGGTTGTGGAAATTGTGAAATGTTAAAAATTGAAAAAGAAAAATGATAAGCTTAATCACATATTAACCATGCAAGGAATATATATATATATATATATATATATATATATATATATATATATATATATATATATATATATATATATATATATATATATATATATANTATATATATATATATATATATATATATATATATATATATATATATATATATATATATATATATATATATATATATATATATATATAATTAAATTGCATAATGATAAATTTGATATTGTTACCCAAATTCACCACATTCATACAAAGATGACACCTAAAAGAGGACAAACACCTCTACCTTGCTTGTTTTGTTTCCGTGGCTTATAATGGAACAAATATGGGGTTATTAAGATAGTCTATGTCATGTCTAAATGTCGGAAGCCTTGTGAAGGACATTAAGGTGGTAATATGGTTATGGAATATCACCATTGCCCATTGATATTGTAATTCCTGCCTTGATTTTAAAAACCTTCTACTTTAGGTGTTTCTCTCATGCTTTTACACCTTACTATGCTGTTATTCATGTTTCACAAGCTCTTCAATATAAAAGTACCATGAAAGTTTTATGGTCATTGTGTTGTTAGGCTATCATCATAGTCCTTTATGTAATTTAGAATTTAGTTTTGATGAATGAATTTATCATTCGATGGCTTTGAAGAATTTTACCAAGTACTTTTTTTGAAGTAGATAACCACTATAGGCCGCAATACATCTCCTAGCGACTCGGTAATCCAAGTTGTGCAATTCAACTTTTATCTTTCTCATTGTTCTTTCATAATTCCACCACCGCTCCACCCTCTGGGGCCCTCTTATGAACAAATCCATTCGGTTTAAATTCATCCACAGAATATCGAAATTCATTAAAATATTGTCTTGTTGCATCTTGATTTTCTCTAGTATTTTGATATTAGAGCATAGCTCTTTTCCTCTTTTTTGTATCAAATAATAAAAAAAATATTTTCATCATTTGATTCCCCCTCTTCTACATCCATAAAATTTTATAATCTGGAAGACACACAATAATGCATTGTAAATTACTATTTATATGCGGTATTGTTTTTTTTTTAGTATTTTTTAAAAAATCTCATGAAAACACGGCACACATCCCTTTAAAATCTTGATAAGTACTACAACTTATGTATCTGCACCTTTTTTTCTTTTTTTTAAAAGTATATTATTGTCGACCATCTTCTTTGATTACCATAATGTAGTACCACAATTTACTTTTTTTTTTATTAGCTCTTTGGTAAGGCACACTAGGGTATTGATTTGTGTCCCACATTAGATAGGTAAAAAAATTGCTAGTTTAGATATACCTAGAGGTTAGCTTTCTCCTAAAAGTTTGAACTTTGGGGTTTGACCACTATGTTTTGATTCTACTTATGGTTCCACTTTTGTTCAAAAACTCCTTAACAATGGGTACTAGAGCTAAGTTCAAGTGGAAACGGACTAATTTATGTGGTTTGTGACATCCATGGGAGTTTAGAGCCTTATACATGGTTGAGCAATAGGTGACTCCTATGATGATTATTCTACATGGTGTAGGCTTCTGGTGCATGATGTGTGATGATATTTTAAAATGATAACTTATGTTTGCGGGCCAATAATGTTGATATGGAGAGCATCCAAACGAGAGCTAGATTCTTAAGAAATATTATAGTGGGTTTAATTCCTCTTTGGATAGGTGAATATGCTAGTGTACAAATACCAAGTGATTGGCTCTTCTATAGGCTAAGGCCTTGGGGTTGAAACAAGATTTGGCCATTGATGTATTGAGTCCAACCATTGTCCCACTTTGATTGCATACTTTCTAACATGAATTTCTTGTTCTTGTCACAAGCATTGTTTGTGTCTGGTTGACTCAGTTGCACTAATCAATCTCCATTTGCCCATGTTGATCGCCTAATAGGGCCATTTGCTTGCAAGTTTTGTTCGCTTTTGGCCTCATTCAAGCCAAATTGTTCATTGATAGATGCTTCTTTCTTTGTTTCCCTCCTCCATGGGCTATTAACATGAGATATACTACCATAACTTTTACTTCACTTGTAAACTGCGTGCCAGTTTTCACCATTAACCATTCTCTTCGGCCATAGCTGTTTGTTGTGCACACTAGCATATTCATCATTAGACTTAAAATGAAAATTTTATAAGTGGGTGGCAATGCTTTATGGCGGAAAATGTTAGCCTCTAAAAGAGAAGCATAATATTAAGTCAAGTGTTTTTGAGATGAGAATGCTCAGGTGGATGAGTGGCTTTACACTTAGAGGCACAATCCGAAGATAATATATCTGTGAAAGGGTTGGAGTAGCTCCAGTAGCAGACAAGCTTGAGATTCACCTTAGATGGTTTGGTCATATTAAATGTCGACCAACTGATGACCCTGTTAGGAGAGTAGATGTTTTAGATTTGACTTATGTCAAGAAAGGTAGAGACATACCTAAAAAAACTTGTTCATGTTGTTTAAAAATAATCTTAATTTATTAGAATTAAATGAAAATATGACACTCAATAGAATACAATGGAGAAAAAAACATTCATTTAGCCGACCCCACTTGGTGGGTTAAAGGCTTGTTATTGTTTTGTTATTTTGTAGTCCTCAAGTCCCTATTTTTAGTTGCTTGACCCTCTTGTTTCTCACCATTTTTTAATTTCCATAAGTGAACAAATTTGTCGAGTAATGTGTGTGTTGTTCTTTTGCTTTTATTTATGCATAAACACCACTACAAACCTAAACTTGGTCTTGGGCCCCACCTAAACTGAATTTTGGCTTGATATAACCAAAGTTTTGGTTTAATTATTTAACTTAATTTGGGTTAACATGAGTTGAATGGCCATCCTAGCTTGGACAATTAGAAATCTGTTTGATCAGACCTAATCATTGCGTAAAGCCTTGTTTTACTGGGAAAGGTTACATTGATGGGCTTGGACTCATATTATCGGGCCTGGGCTCATATACTAACTAGCCCGGGGGGCTTCTGTAACAAGCCCACGCTATTATTAGTTTATTTATGGATGTTTTAAAGTATTTATGCATTTATGTGCTTATAGAGGAGGGTGACTAGTACTCAGATCAAGTGTTGCTTCCATTCAACATATTTTTATAATCCATATCCTAAACAAATGGTTGATTTTTCTAGTGAAAAAAAAACTCGACTAGGTAGCCAGCCTCGTAATCCTCCAAAAAAGAATCCAATGATTGAACAAATATGGAATGCTACATTGCGTGAAATATAAAAAACTCAAATTCCATTTTTACAGGAGAACAAGAAAAAAATAATTTATATTTGACATCATACTACATTTTATAATTTGAGCAATTGAGCAATTGACAAATTATCGGAGAAAAAACAAAAAAATTTTGTATGTATTTTTTGTAACTTAAATTTTTTAAATCACTGCTACTAATGCTCAATTTCATATTTTCATATACCCAACATATGTAATTGCAAGTGCCTTTCTTGCATTGGCTGGGCAAATCCAAAAATACAGAAGAATCCTTCCAAAACCCCCACGGTGTTGATGGTGGTAAGCTAAGGCTAGTTGTAAGATATTTTACTAAAGAAATTAATATGAATTACATTAATTTTTAAGTTTGGCATATGACATGATAACACCAGAAATTTATACAACCTTTATGTTGGCATGGGATTTAGTAATCATCAATTATAAGGTTAGGTTATATCAAAACAAAACAATTCTTCTAAAAGTATGGATTATGATATTCTGAAAAATTGTTTCTAACCATGCTTAAGACAGAAAAGCTCATATATTTATAAATAAATGAATCACTTAAAAACATGAAATAGATTTGGTATTGTAATTCAAGGACTACCACAAAGTTATAAAGGAGATTAGGATCATATTGATATTTACTGTATATCATGACCTTCAAAACTTGAATTTAGAAGCTTTTGATGATTACATTGATAAATTTGTGTGATTCAAAGCATCCTCATCATGGCTTCATTGGCCCTTCAGAAAGACTTTTATAATTTTTTGGATTTAGGTGGCCAAAAAAGTGTGGCTTCACTAACATTTGTATTATGTGCATGTATAAGCGGTGTATATAAAGTACTGCCTTTTGGAATCTAAATTTGTGTAGATGAATTTGTGCTATTAATGAATGACATAAGGCTTGGTTTGGCTAAGTTGGCGCCAACTGGTGCAACGAGGCTCTCGGTCCAATAGGGGGCTGGACCGACTGACTATTTCAACCCCGCCCCTCCTATTCTATCCAACAATATATATACACTATTTATGTACTTTAGGGTTCAATTTTGTTTATTGATTTCAGATTCTTGCTTCCCGGTGTTTTCCCCTTGTAAGGGCTATATCTGAGGACAACTAATGCTCCAGATATATCCTGCTCCGAGTTGCTGACGATCTCTCACCTATTCCCTTCCCGTACCTGTTACTTTTATCTCTATCCGCACCTTTCCCATTTCTTTGACCGTCAGCCCCATCTCCACCTTTAGTTGTTGCCACCCCTACCTGCAGTTTCTGTTGCCGCCTCCTGACCTCCTTTATACCCTCTCTTGCTGCCATCGGTCCTCTCCTCTGCCGCAAACCCACCAACACCCAACCTTGTTGTTGTCCTACCTTTCTACACCTTCACTTGTCGACTCTCTGTTGTCAACACCCCTTCAAGCCACCTTATCTTTTGCCACAAAACCCCAGACCACCTCCCTCCCTTCCGCTATCCAACCAGTTTCACTACCTTCGTCCTCACCCTAGGGGCTTGTTTGTGCTTGTGTTCTTTATTTCCTATTTTTAAGAACCTTGTTGTGTTTTCTTTTGAAGTTTCAACAATAATATTTTCGCGTTATGTAATGTTTTGGGTCAACTCCAGTATCAATGGGTCTCCTAAAAGCAGAAGTATATGATATATGCTTGGATCTACTACTATAATAAGTTTGTTTAATGCTGGATGAGGCATGCATAAAAGAGTTTATAATTTTATCATGTTTTCTATTTGAAGCATGCATCTTAAATTTGCAACATGAATGTGATGTATATTCAATCAGGCAAAGCTGACGCTAGGCAATCGATCACCTTATATAAATCTATAAACAAGCATTCTTTATCTAAAGAATAAACCTTGTCATGAAAAAAAGTTATCATTATGATCACTTGGTCTAGCAGTGTTACTGGATTCAATCATGTTATTCATTTTGGTTCTCTACTAGCAAACCTCATTTTCCAAACATTTGATTTTATCATGTGGAGATGAACTATTGATAAATAATTCATTGACTATTTCCTAAGTTTCTTATTTCATATGCAAGCAATAAACAAGAATCTAATTTATTATTAAAATACTCTAGCATGTTTTTTAGTCCTATTTTCTTTTTTCAAAATATCGGTAGGTCTTTCGAAAGATTTGGACTCTTTTCTAGAACAATTATATTTCTTCATAGCTTTTTAAGTCAAACAAAAAGTTCATTTGGACCATTAGGCAAATTTTTATATGACAAAATATTGATCTCATTTTTTTTTTCGTTGGTTGAGACTAATATTTTGGGATAGAGGGATGCGCTTCTAATTCTTCTTCATCATCCCCAACAACTTAGGCTATAAGGCTATTAATGATTCTTTGGCATTCTTTCTCTTTGAAGAAAATTTTTCTTTTTTTTTTTTCTTCTCTCTGGAGGAATACCTTACGGTCATCTTTTTAAAGTATTTGAACATTCTCTCTTAAGATTGATTCTTCATTCTTTTTAATGTTTTTATATATTTTTTCTTTATCTTCAAATGCGAGTGATATTGTCAAAAGTATCTTTGTCGTTTATATGATTAGCAATATGCGAGCGTTCCTCCAACAAACATGTGAGAAAAATAAAACATGTGGATTTAACATGTAATTGATATAGTTCCGATCAAAAGTTTGCGAATCTGAATGTTTGTCAACATAAATATCATTTTAAAAATGGACAATGAAGTATAATTATTTAGAATCATGTACCATAATTTAGGATAAATATATTGGAAAAAATAAAATCATTTGATTTTTTTCATAAATAAAAATGTACTTATCAAGAATTGATTTCAATATATTGATCAAAAGACATTGAAAATTGAAATTGAGGGTGTCATTAGGATGTACTCTTGGATGTTAAGTCAAATAAATATTATTGCAAGCACCAAGCTTTGATACTATTTGTTAGAGTGGTATCAACAAGGGAACAAAGTTCTTAGTGGGCACCGAGCTTTGATACTAATTGTTAGCTTAAAAACATATGAAAAGGGAAGGTTAATTGGATATACACTAAGCATGTGGAATTCAAATAGTCAAATCACAAAAACCTAGGCAATATGGTGTTGAATCAAAGATAAAACTAGATGTGTGAGTTTGTGCTGATAAGTACAACATTATTTGATCTACCCAAATACACAAAATATGCAAGTGTCTGCACATCAATAGATATGGTTATAAGGAGATTCAACGCTTAAGATATAATACTTAAATTTGTCAATGGTTATAATTTACTCAATTACTAAAGCAAGAAGGAATAAAACATAGACACCACTGTATCGTACAACTAAGTAAACGAGCAAGCAAATTTAGTCATAAAGAAGTGGACACTGATATTTGGTTTGAAACCAAATCAGACTAGACTCATACCTAATCATCTTCTTGCTTAAAGTTCTATTATCATTCTTTCTATGTTGGAGATACCTTCTTTTTAATTGCAGAGAAGTTTATATTATTTATTTTCCTTATTCGATGAATAACAGCTCATAGCATATCTTATACGGTCAACGATATCCCAGAAATTCTAGTACAAGAGAAATCTCTTAAAATCCTTCATAGATTTGATGGTGAACTAAGGTTATCACCAAAAAAACGAAAGCACATAATATTACACTAGATTATACTAAATAGCAAGCGAAATTCAGTATACATTATTTTTAAAAGATTGATAGAAAGACCACTCAAGTGGAAGAAACAATGAGCTTACTTTGATATTTATAATAGATTATGCAAAGTACATAGCATTCAACAAAACTTTAGTACAAATTAATCTGAAGAGATTGATAAAGATGTCACTAAAATGGAAGAAACAATGAACTTGCTTTGATGTGCAATTAGATTTCTTCATGAAATTTCTTCTCAAAGTGATAACACATTAAGCACACAATCTTTTCATGGATCCTTTTGTATTTTCATTTTCTTATGTATCGTATAAATAGTTTAAAAGTTCCTCTAAACAGCAACTAAGAAGTCTCCAAAAAACTCTAAAAAAAAACCTCTTAAAATTCCCTCCAAATGGATAAGCAACTTGCCGCTGTCAAAAATGTGAGATTGTCTCATTGTTGGCTTTGAATTATTGGAGTTTATATATATGTGTGTGTGTGGAAATACTAATATAATTTATATGTGATAAGTTAATTAAGAGAGAGAATGAAAAGTTGATGTGTCGTAAAATACATAATTTGATTGTTAAGAAATTAATTAATTTAATTAATATAATCTACATATTATTAGCTAACTTCAGCTAGTTTAATAGATTAAAGAATGGATATCAAGCTTCAATATTATAATTTAATGTCTAATCTACCTTAATTTGTCTCAATTGACTACCACTCTGGCATAGATAAGTTGTGTTGGATCTATCAAGCATGGGCCAATTGAATTGGAGCCTAAATGGACTTGAATCATTCGAACTTATTTAAGACTAACATCAAATAGTCATTTATCTCCTCTCTTATGCAGCACTGCTAGTTTTATTGTGCTGAAAATATTCAGATTCGACCAATTACTCATTTGATAGTTATCATACAGTATCGAGCAAATTTATTGTGCTTTCTGCAAACAGTTAATGAATCATGGCAAATAAGTTTGTCATTCCAAAACACAAGAAATCTTTGATATTGCGTACACAATCACTACATATAATTAGCTCAAACACTGGATAAGTAGATCCGTTCATTAAGGTGTTCGAAATGAATTCTTGTGGAGATTAAAAGAGAAGAAGCACATCGCTGATAGCAGATTTATAAAATAAAACCAAATCAGATACATTGAATTTACACTTAGCTAGCTCTTCCCAAAGTTTTTTATTTTATAAATATTCATCCCGATTTGTTGTATGTTTTATATGCTTTCTTGTAATCAATTTCTTAAAGGTGCACGTAGGAAGTTTTTTAGGATTGACAGAGTAATTTCTTTGCCACTGGTTTCAATTTTGCATCATTCTTATTCACGTCAATAATAGATTTACGATTGCCATAATTAATAGGTTTTTTTTTTTTTAAAGTAATGTAAATCAGGCTTAAATCTACATTGTAACTCTTATTCACGTCAATAATAGATTTACGATTGCCATAATTTAATGTCCCCCTGGACCCTACCTGGGACCCGCCCTTGTCTAAATCTACATCATAACTCTTGCTCAAGTTTAGGTTTGTACTTATAAGTAAGTTCCTATGTAGATGGGAATTCAGATTCAATAATATCACATGTAGATTCATAGTGCTATTACAAATACTCTTCTATGTGTAAGCAATTCATGAAAAGAGTATTCATGAACTATATATATTTTTTAAATAGGATCAGATATTACTACGCAATTTTTGTAGTGCATTTAATAAGTTCCAGAGAGAAGATTATGATTTTTTCATAGGGATTTTAACTCATTCATTACTTATTTAGTTTTGTTCTTCATTTGATTGTATAAGATAATTAAAATCTCATCTATTTAATAATAGGTTAATATACCCTGACGTCGAGTCGAACATTTAGTCATTTTGATACCATGCTTGCGAGATGGAAATCATTTTTCTTTAGGGATTTTAATCATAGATGTGATAATTCTAACAAAATAATAATAAAATTTGTTAACATTCAAAAATCTCTAGAAAGCCTTAGTTCATATTTTGATAAATCTAATCTCTAACTTAAGAACTTTAATGAAAAAGTTAGTAATAACTAAATACTATTAAGGCAAATGATGTTTTGCTGCACAACTAATGAGCCAATCATAGTATTTATACTACAAGCTACATTTATCATGCTTACAATGCTTAAATTTTTTATACCTTAGATTTTTATAGTCATCTAATGATGGATATAATTTTCTAAGTTTTAAGTTTTAGGTCACTTCATATAGGTTTTAATTGTGATAATTTGTTAAAATGATTAAGTTCAACTATTAGTTTAGATTTAACAATTCAAGTCTTTTGGAATTTGATAAAACTATTCAAAGAAATATTTAAAATTATTGATCCATTTTGAAATCTCCGAGGTCATTTCTCCCATAAGTTTATGGTATATAAATTTCGATTCTCATGATAGCAACGACCAGTTGTTTCAAAACATTACTTGATTTTATTTAAATTTTATCTTTTATTACTTTTTTTATTTGAACAAATTATTACGTCATATTTTTAGTTCACAGGATGACACTATAATTCATTGCTAATTTGATATAGTGTCTCGAGCTCACTACTGCAAAATTAAGGATGGCATCCACAAGGAAACACACAAAATTTACTATTCGTAAATTCCAATTTGTAAATTCCAAATTTTAATTTATGCAAAAATTAAGTGCCTTTGATGGAAAACTATAAAAAAAAAAAATATTCTAAACAATAATATTGAAGTATCCAAAATTTTGAAATTCACAAGAAATTTGAGAACCACTGAAATTTTGTGACTACTAAGATTCAGAACAACAAAATAAAAACTGGCATGTACCAAACATGACAAAATCTCATCACACACGAATACAAATCATCAAATAATTTAGAAGAAAAAATAAAAAATTAGATGGTGCCAATTAGAACATTTAAGCCTCATGTGGATATAAAGGGGAACCATTCACTAGAACTTATTGTCAAAGCTTGCAAATTGCTCAAATAATTCACATTAAATAGCACACAAAAATTAAGTGGATGATTTTTACATGCTACAAGTGCTCACTTTATGACTGAAAAAGGACTTAAAATAAGCAATTTCTCATAACCTTCAAGTACTTGTCTAATATTGTAAGTTTTAATTCAATCTAATTTTTTCAAGTGCTATGCTCAAGTGCCATGCCAATAAGGAGCACTTCATCTAAAGAGTTCGTTCAAGAGGTTTAAGGAAATTGATCCCTTAATGCTATTATTTTTTTCTTTTAATTTGTTATGCTCTTATGGAAAGGCTATAAAGAGGGTTCTTATGTAAAGTCTTTATAAGTATGGATTTGTTGAACTAATTGCTAATATGATATGTTTGCTTTTGTTGTGTGCTAGGTGTTGTCTCAATATAGGCTTTAGCATGAAAGGTAGAATCTTAGGTTATCGATGTTTGCAAAGAATGACAGCTCATCATTAGTAACACTTTGGGGCTTTCACATAAATAGCACACAATTCTTATGTATTTACATATCTCCACCTAAATTTTCATATATTACACACATAACACTCATCTTTAGTATCAGATAAAAAATAGCTTTTTGCCTATTTTTAAAAGTGAGCATAGGTTTAAATCACCGAAGTGTTGTATATATGCAAATATGAAAGTTTAGGTGTGAGATATCTAAACACATAAGAATTGTGTGCTACAGATGTAAATTTTTCTTAAAATTTTAAGGTGGTATAAAACACTAAGCATCATTAATGAGCAACAAGTCAAATGCCACTAGGGTTGTCAAAAAAGCTCACCGTTAGTGAAAAGTTCATGTTCGGCTCCTTAAGGAGGTCGTATTGGATTCGTTTGTTAAGCATTCGAGCTCAACACGAATAAAATTTTTTAGCTCAATTTATGCACGTGCCGAACACGAACAAATGTTTGTTCAAATTCGAGTCGTTTTGGCTCGAATTAAATATATAAATAATAATAATAATAATATTTATTACATGTTTATTTATATTAATTTTTATATTGTAATTAAAAATACCAAATTTTATTATTTTTAAAATTTTATTTGGGTAATATAATTATGAAAAAGTATAATTTTAGATATTAATATGTAATTACTGAAGGAACATTTACATGCATATTAATATCTAAAATTGCTCGAGTTTGAAATCGGCTCGAGTTAGAAATCGGCTGGTGTTCGAAATTGGCTCGTGAATAGTTTGTTCGTGTTCGACTCGATTTAAATATTCTTGTTCGTGTTCGACTCGAAATTGACTCGTTAAAATTAATTAGAAAAATAGATGTAAAGTGTTGGATTCGAACTTGGACCAAATCTATACAAAAGAAGACACGTAACCACAGTACCACACAAGCTATTATGATTTAAACTTAGATATAAATATGTATAATATATTATTATATGAATAATTATATATTTTTTATTTCGAGATAAAACGAGTCGAACATGAGCGAACAAAGAGTTGTTCGTGTTCGACTCGTTTACTTAACAAACGAGCCGAACTCGTGCTACTTAACGAACCGAACACCAGTTGTTCGCGAACAACGAGCTTTTTTGACAGCCCTGGTCCTATGGATGGCTATGCATGTGATAACGATGGGGACCACACATAATCCAAGCATTGTTTTTTTCCCACGTCAGCAATGACGAAATATTGATGCGAGAAAAAGCTTTATAAAAGCGAAAAATAAGCTCCTTCAGTACAACAACAAGCCTTTATCCTACTAAGTGAGGTTGTGTTAGTTAGTCGATAGTCAACGTAAAATTTTTGTCAAAAAATCATGACATGATTCCTTTAAAAATAAGCTCCTTCAATGCAAGAAAATAATTATCTGTGTCTGAATTTCAAATTAGGTTTAGTAAAAATAATTATTTTTTTTAATTTAATAATAAAAAATAATTATTCTTATTTTTTAATTTCATAAAATGAGCAAATTAAATCCAAGCCAAGCTGAATACAAGCTTAATTGGAATAGATGAGTTTGAGTCGAGTTGAACACGAATAAGCTTTGCATGAGTCATTTTGAACACGTGCCAAACACGAACAATAACAAGCCTTTATCCGACTAAGGGTGCCATTTGGTGCAGCTTATTTGTTTCGGTGCGTTTTGAAAACGCAAACAACATCGTTTGTTTTCTCCATTTTGAGTTGTTTCGCGATAAGCTGAATGTATTTTGTATTAAACGCCGGCCACAGGTTCGATCCCGCGACCCGTGTTTGGAGAAAATCATTTACGCGTCTGCCCTCTGGGGCGCTCTCGGGCTTGCCTAAAATCCTCTGTCCATCGCATTTCTCTCCCGGCTTCTTGTAGATGTTCACCTTTGTCCTTCTTCACGCTGTGGATTGCGCTGGAACACCCTTCTTCTACTTCCTCCTCGGCATAGCACAACTATGCCTAATACGTCCAAAGGCCCTCGTGTTCCTCTTCGCTTTCGCCCTTCTTCACCCTGTTTTTTGTGCTGCAACGCCTCTCTCCCTCGTCTTCTTCTAGGTTTTAATGCCTTCCTTCTCCATCATCCTCGACATAACACGCCTTTGCCCTTCACCCTGCAAGGAAAAAAAAAGGTTTTTTTGCTTTCTATTCTCTTCATTTAAATGATTCAACTTTTTTTTTGCACTTTTTAGCTCATTTTTATTTTTGCTTAATGCATTTCATGCTACTATTTTGAAGCATTTTTTTAATAAAATTCTAATTTATGCCTATAGTCGAAATGCTGCTTTGCTTTTTCATAATGTTTTTTTGCACTAGAAATTTGAGACCATGGTAAGCAAGATTTGTTGTAATCAATTTAATTATAATCTCTATATTGTAAACTTAGACGCACATTGATTATGTTGTTTTTACTATATTCTTTTGTCCAAATACATTGTTATAACAGTTATGTTGCAAATAAGATTACTGTACGGGGACAAAATGATCATTTATCCAGAAACAACTGCAAAATATCTGTTTTCCAATAACACAAATCAGACAGCTAACCAGCTTATCCGGATCAGCTGTTAATCGATAGTTTATCCAAATCAGCTGCTTATCAACAAATTATTGATAAGCTGCAGCTGCCCCGAACATACCCTAAGTGGGATCAGCTACATGAATCCTTTTTCTCCATCGTGTCCTATTGAGTGTCATATTTTCATTTAATTCTAATAAATTCATATCATTTTTTTATACAGCAAGCTCAAGTCTTTTGAGGTCTACCTCTATCTTTCTTAACACAAGTTAAATCTAAAGCATCCACTATCCTAACTAGATCATCAGATGTTCGACGTTTATTGTGAAAAAAATCATCTAAGATGAATCTCTAATCTTGCTGCCATTGGAGCTACACCAATTCTTTCACGGATACATTGGTTTCACATTTTGTCTCTAAGCGTCGAGCAACTCATCTGCCTAAACATTCTCATCTCAACAAACTTAGTTTTATACTTCTCCTTTAAAGGCCAACATTATGCGCCCTGAAGCATTGCCATCTTATAAAATTTTCCTTGTAAGTCTTAGCAGTACTTTTCCATCACACAATTGGCTCAATGCATTCCTCCATTTCAGCCATCCAACTTGAATTCTACTAATAACATCCCCATCTATATCACCGTCACATTGTAGAACCGAGATATCTAAAATGTTCACACCTTTTAATGATTTGATCACCTATTGTCACCACCCTGCCACAAGATCTGCTACTACTAAAATTACATTCCATGTATTCAGTTTTAGATCTGCTCAAGCAAAGGCCTTTAAATTCTAATGTAGACCACCATAATTCAAGTTATTTTTTAATTCTTTCTCCAATCTTATCCACAAAAAAGATATCATTAGCGTACACCAAAAAATTACATTCCATGTACATCCTCATGTAAATGTTCAACAGGAGAATCCAAAACTAAATCAAAGGATGTGGGCTTAAAGCCAATACCTGATGCAATCCAACTGAAATAGGAAAGTGCTTGGTCAATCCTCTTCTTGTCGAACAAAAGTAACAACTCTAGCATCCATATCTTTAATGACTTGAATATAAGTCATGTTAACACTTTTCTTTTTTATAACTCTCCAAAAAAACTTCTCTTGAAACTTTATCATAAGCTTTTCTAAATCAGTAAAAATCATTTGTTGATCTTCCTTATTCTCTCTGTACTTGTCCATCAAATCTCTCAATAAATGTATAACTTCCATAATAGATTTGCCTGACATAAATGTAAACTAATTATGAGAAATCTTTGTATCATGTCTGAACCTATATTTAGTTTCTCTTTCATAGTTTTTAGGAAATTTCATAATTTGCTTGAAGCTCTTAGAGAATTTATTCCAAATGAACTGAATTTCAGATTTTCCTATAGACTCCGAGAGAGCTAGTTTAGTCACATGTTTATTAAAATGGATAAAGGAGATTCCAATCATTCTATCATTGAACATTTTACAAACTTCAATAAAAAAGAGTCTTACCATGACCATTGCGACCCTCCAATCAGCGATCAAAGCATTAGTGGAGGTAACATCCAATCACAAGGGTGGTAATGCGTCAAACTTTCATAAATAAGGCTTAATTGGAAAATTTTCAAAAAGGTTTACAACCTTTTGTTTAGATCAGACAAAACAATCATCGATATCCTCAAAAATTGATATGGCATTGTTCCTCTCCTTTAGAGTAATATTTAGTGAATAATTGCTCCCAAAAATTCGGTGTGTACAGGTTACAATAACTTAAAGAAATTTTGAGAATTTAGAAAGCTTGTGACAAAATAGGGGAGTGTTGTTGGCATACATGCATTGTTGATCTTCGGTTTGAGAGTCGCTTTGACGACCTTTTACAGTTTGGCATTGCTGGGTTAAATGATTAGATCGGCTTGGACCCTTTTTTTTTCCTTCGCTTTAATAAGTTTAAGCTTTTGTTGGTTTGACTTAACCTTTTTGAAGTTTGTTTGGAGTTCTATCACATCAATTTGTGCTCATTCTAGCAATTTTTGAGTCAAAACCAAGTCAAATTGGAGCGTAAAAATTTGTAAGGGTATTTACATACATACCCCCGAATTCCTATATATTTACATATTCAACACCTCAATTTTGCTTTTTACATTTTTACTTAAAACACACCATCATTTTAACTTTTAAAATGTGAAATACACTTTTTCATGCATAGGTAAGGTGACATATATGTAAAAAATTGAAGTTTAGGTGTTAGATTTAAAAATACATAGGAATTTCATGGTATATATGCAAATCTTCCAAAATCATATTAGTCATATAAAAATTTTTATGATTCCAACACCTCACAATGTCTCTCTTTTTGAAGCTTGGTCTACCAATCTCCCTTCTAGGGCCTGAGCAATTTCACTTCCCCGAGGTTCGTGCTATCCAAGTTAATAGCAAAATCACAAAAAATAGATCCAATCCAAGATGATCATCTTCTTAAACATTTTACACACATAGCACTCAAATCTTTAATAAAAAAATATCATTATTATCACTTTTTAAAAGCGAAATATATCTTTTCATGCATAAATTTAAACCACCAAAGTACCACTTATATAAACATGAAAGTTTAGGTGTGCGCCATGTAAATACATGAGAATTGTGTGCTAGGACTGTAAATTTCGCTTTATTTATAGCTTAAATGTTCTGTCATTTATTCTGCCCTGTGCATGTAAATGCTGCTCTCAGACTCATTTAGCTCTGCAGGCTACATCCTCTTTCTCGCCTTCGTGATCGATCGGCTTCACCATTACCTCTGCAAATTAATAACCCTAAAGAAAACAGTTACTAGTTCCAGAGATGAACTAGAACAGCTTCAGAAGGAGCAGCTCCTCTTCAAGGAGAAAGAAATCAAATCATCAGATGAGATCAGGAACCTAAATGAAGAAATCTCCGCACTGAACGAAACGATCCTGAAGCTGAAATCCGTCTCCGACGAGCATGAAAAAGGAATGATCTCCGCGGAGTCACACGTCTCTGCTCTCCAGAAACAGTGCGAAGAGCTTCTCCTCGAGTACGATCGCCTGCTTGAGGACAACCAGATCCTTCAGGCACAGGCTCTTGGGTACAGAAGTTGAAGATTGGAGGCAAAAAAATGTGAAATAAATTCATGTTTTCATTTCTGTTCATTGGGTTTTGTTGGTGAAAGATTTCTGTTAATACAGAATAGAGAAGGCTACAGGTTGTTTCTGAAGTCTAAATTGAGGTATTTTTCTCATTTCTTTACAGGTCAGTTTTATTGTGTTATTGAGTTGATGATGTTTCTCAGAATTTGTGGGGCTTTTGGATATATCCATTTTATTTGCTGAATTTTTTCTTGGTTTGTATTGCTGATGTTTATGTTTAGTGTTTACATGTAAACATTTAGGTTTTAGGGGCATTTACATATATACCTTGCTCAATTCATATGCATTTATATATCTAACGCTCAAATTTTGAATGTTAGATATGTAAATATGTAGGAATTGAGTGGTAGGTAAAATCTTCCTAATTTTTTTCCTAATTTTTTATGTCGCAATCATTCATTGCATAAATGTGTTTGTAAGTGAAGGTTTTGAGGGGGTTGAAGATAGGCCTGTCAAAAATGGCTCGTTGTTTGCGAACAGCTCGTGTTCGGCTCGTTAAGACTCTCGTGTTCGGCTCGTTCGTTAACTTAACGAGCCGAAAACAAACAACACGAAAAATTATTTGTTTGTTCTTGTTCGACTCGTTTTGGCTCGAAATACTACTAATCAATTATATATATATATATATATATATATATATATATATATATATATATATATATAATTGACTAGAAGGCTACAAAGATTTATAATCAATTAAAAGTATTAATTGAGAAATGAGAATAAAAATTATTAAATTAGACTCAAATGATGTTTTAAATCTTGCATCAATCATTAATATCTTATGTCTACGTGATTAGAGTTGTCAAAATGATTCTTTGTTCATGAACGGCTTGCTAAACAAACAAGACGAATACAAACACGCTTTTGAGCTCAAAATATAAACGAGCCGAACTTGATGTTAAGTTTTTTGTACGAATAATCTCGAAGTGAATATAGCTTTGAAGAGTAGAATTTGTGCTGAAATTATAATTTCTATGTTTGTAATTGTGAATTATGGGAGTACTCGGTAATGCGCTCCCCCTTTATAGAGGCAGAGCTAGATATACATTGTCTGTGACTTACACGTACCCTAACCTGTTAGTTAACATCCAATATATGACCTCTTGAATAAGAAGTTCAAATTTCCTCTGACACAGTTAACTTTAACAAGGTGATACTCAAATTATTATACATATTAGAGGTGACTCGGGCTCATATAATAACCTCTGACATTTCTTTTATATATATATAAATTAGAGAAATAAGTGTAATTTTTAGGAGAAATTCCTAAAAGAATTCAAAAAAGGAATATTTTGTAGAAGCTTAAATTTGAAATAAAAAAAAGGGTGACAATTTTAATGTCAATATTGACCAATATTGATGACTAATTTAATAACGGAAGATTTACATGCATACCCTTAATTCTTTTATATTTACATATGTAACATAACTTTCAATTTTGTGTCATTTCATCTGTGCTAGAAATTGTATCACTTTTCTTAAAATTTAAATAGTGACATTTTGGGCGTGATATGAAAGACTTGGGATGGTACAAATGTTAAAAATTTCTTACATTTCATTTTATTGTTTGTTCATACAACACAAAACTTATGTATTTGCATAACAACCATATAAAAATTAATTTAAGAAGCAACCACAGATTATGAAGATGGAAGATTGCTTAAACCCTAATTAATGGAAGTAAAATCATTTTATCTTCTTACAGGAAACAGAAAGAGCCACTGTCATCTTCCCTTAATCGCTTACCAAATGCATTGATGAAGCTGCAGTTCAACCAATCACTTTCTGTAGAGGCCATGGCAAAGATGGATGCTTCATTAAGTAAACCTACAGAGAACAAAATCCCAGGAATTAATCCTCATCCACATGAATCAGAAATAAAGTATTATTTTGATTTTGTTTCTATAGTTGAATTTTTTACATTAAAAATTAATTTATGAAATATTAAAAATATAATTCTCATGGGCCTTACATCCCATGCTTGAGGTTTAAATCTGACCTCATCACAAATACAACACTTCCACTTGTATCTCCTTGTTGCCTTTGGGATGGCCGGTTGTTTTCATGGCGGGGACAGGCCAGAAGGATGCGGACCATCCTTCGGTCTCCAACGGCCATTTTGTGGGCCTGTCTTCCACAGGCGACGGTTGGATGGTTTTACTCCAAGATAGATGGGATTGCCGACATGTTCCTCGGCCGCAATATAGACATTGTTGGCTAGCTCCAACAATTTGGGTTCTTCGGTCGCTGCAAGCCAAGAGCGTATCGAAAAAGTTCTCACACCTTGTGTAAGGGCGGCGTGTGCGATTGCGGGTTCCAGGTCCCCTACTTCTAAACTCTTCTTGTCGAAGCGGTTGATGAATGAGCCGAGGCTTTCATTCTGCCCCTGCCTAATTTGCAGGAAAGCCTGTGAGTTTTTCCGCAATTTCTGGGCGCAAGCGAATTGCGCCACAAGCATCTTCTTCAGCGAAGGAAGTGATCACCCCCGCTGGCAGTTCGTTGAACCACCTGAGGGTTGACTCCCTCAGCGTGGTGTAGAACAAACAACAATTCAGTGTATCTGTAATCTTTAGGAGGCATACCGTCGACTCAAAAGACGCTAACTGGTCGACCAGATTAGTTCGACTTTTGTAGCATTCGAGAGCATGAACTTTAAACAGAGATCTGTAGAGAGAACGCATTCTCTGGCTTTCGTTGCCGAGGCACCTCAGTACGTCCAAACTGACGTCTGTCAATCGATACCGACCTAACGCTGTTAACGTACTGGGATTCTCCTTGTCTTTCTAGGGCCCGAGGATCCCTTTGATTGTTGTGTGCCAACCATTTTTCTTGGGGATATTGCCTACTGAGTGGTTGTTCTCGGGATTGTTGTTGGAAGACAACCCAGAAGGCAATATCCCCATAATCTGATCCCTTATCTCTTGGATCTGATGTTGCACAAACTCTATTGTGCATTCCATATTTGCAGTGTCTCGTTTGTTAGGTTGCTATTAAGAAGTATTAAGTGTTAGATAAGTAAATACATAGGAATTTGGTGGTATGTATGTAAATGCCCCATAACAAAATAATCAGCGAAACATACCAGAATTAGAGTCATCAATCTTCGCTTTCTTGATACGGAGGTCATCATCTAACTTCAGCCGTTTATTGATACAGAGGAAGTCAGCATCATCATCCTCTTGCTCAGCACCAAAATTCCGATCTATGGCGCTGCCTTCTCCATTGGAGCACAGGCGATCAATATTTTTCAAGTTGGGAGAGGAATGGTAATCTGTGTAAATAATGAATGAATCTAAAAGTAGTAAATCTATCACATTTTCGGATAAAACTTATGAAGACAGTTGATGGTGTGATGGGCTAGAACCTGGAACTTCAGAAACAGTATGGTTTTAAGGATTTAATGCAACGAGTATAATAACTTTCAGTTTTAATTTTAGGGAACTTTACCTGCATACCGCACAATTCTTATGTGTTTACATATCTAACACCCAAAGTTTGACATTTACACTTATAACACCTTGATTTCATAAATCCATGCATGAACAGGAGTACTTTACTTTTAAAAAGGTGGTGATTGTGATATTTTTATAATGTGATGTTGAAGATTTGAGTGACATGCATGTAAACAAAGACGTTTAGGTGTTAGACATGGCAGTACATAAGAATTGTGGCATGTATGTAAATGACCCTTAATTTTATTTTGTTTTAATGAGCTAGATTTTAAAAAAATATATTTAAGAATGCCATAACTAAACAAAATAATGAACTACATTTTAGATTAATCTACTGAAATGAAGAGGAATTGGCTATAATAATAATGCATGAAGATAAACTTTGGGTGTAGAGAGAGGACTATAGAGATATGGAGAGAAATTGATGACATCGGAGTAAATTGATTGAAAGATATTTTCAGTAGAATTTTAAATGCACATAATAGGAAAATATAAATTTATTGGCAGTATAAGAGCAAATGATATGTATAGGTTTGTTACAAATATAGAAGAATCCCACTATATCGTGAAGTTTTGGAGAGGTTAAAGCATAATAGACCTATATAAGAAAAAGGGAGGGGAGGAGAGTGTGTGTGTGGCGGGAAATACATACAGACCATCCAAAGCTTCACATTTACAAATCAAGCCCCTCTTTCATCCATTTTTTAAATTCTCACACAAATATCAAAATTCATGATAAAACTCCGACCCATATTTTTCATTTTTATTAAATTATCAATAGTTTGATCGTGGCAAACATAAATACATTGATTCGGTAGTTCCAAAAATCAACAGCTGGGTTAATGTGTAAATATCAATGTTTCTGGTGGTCTCCATGTAATTATCCCGAAAAAAAAAGAAGAAATCTTTGTGCTAAGATAAATAAAATAAAATTTAGAGAAATTGAAAGGATTTGATTATGATGATCAAGAACCACAAAATTTTGATTTACTATGAATTAAAAATGGGTGTTTGAAAGATAAGTTAAAATTATTAAAAATATTTATGATAGCGCATTAATTAATATAAAAGTAGGAGTACTATGACTAAGGAGTTCACAATCATAATATGTTCATATCAAAGATCAACATTTACAACAACAACAAAGCCTTAGTCCCACTACATGGGGTCGGCTGCATGTAGGGGTGTAAACGAACCGAACACGAACGAACAAAGCTTGTGTTCGTGTTCGGTTCGTTTGAAATTTAGTTTGTTAAAAATAAGCTCGTGTTTGAAATTGTTCGTGAAGTCACTGTTCGTGTTCGTTTCTTAACGAACAAGCCGAACACGAGTCGAACACGAGCAGTTCGCGAACAACAAGCCAGTTTGACATCCNTTTTACATTTCGAACAATAACGATTCGAACACGAACGAACGCATCACTGTTCGTGTTTGGTTCATTTAACTAACCGAACGAAAAAAATTTGTTCATGTTCGTCTCGTCTACTTATCGAACAAATCGAACACAAACTCATTGACAAACCGAACACGAACTGTTCACGAACAACGAGCTTTTTTGACAGCCCTAGCTGCATGAATCCTTTTTCTCCATTGCGTCTTGTTTAGTGTCATATTTTCATTTAGTTCTAGTAAATTAAGATCATTTTTTATACAATAAGCCCAAATCTCATAGGTCTACCTCTGCCTTTCTTAACACAAGTCGAATCTAAAACATCTACTCTCCTAATCGGATCATCAGATGGTCGACGTTTATTGTGACCAAACCATCTAAGACGACTTTCTCTAATTTTGACCGTCATAGGAGCTACACCAACCCTATCACGGATATATTCATTTCGCATTTTGTCTCTAAGTATAAAGCCACTCATCCACCTAATCATTCTCATCTCGGCAACACTTAAATTATTATTATGCTTCTCTTTTAAAGGCCAACATTCAGCGTCATAGAGTATTGCAGGCCTCACCACCGTCTTATAAAATTTTCCTTTCAGTTTAAACAGTACTTTTCTATCACACAAAAGACCCGAAGCATTCCTCCACTTCAACCATCCAACTTGAATTCTACTATTAACATCCCCATCTATATCACCATCACTTTGAACAACGGACCCAAGGTATCTAAATAGTTCACACCTTTTACTAATTTGATAACCCAAAGTCATACTTCTGTCACTAGAGATACTACTACTAAAATTACATTCCATGTATTCAGTTTTAGTTCTACTTAAATGAAGGCCTTTAGACTCCAACGTAGACCTCCTTAATTCAAGTTTTTCTTGGGGTTTTTCTCTTGTTTTATCCACGAGAAAGACATCATCAACAAAAAACAAACACCAAGGTACATCCTCCTGTAGATGTCCAGTAAAACCATCTATAACTAAAGCAAAAAGATATGGGCTTAAATCCGATCCCTGATGTAATCCAAAAGAAATAGGAAAATATTTGGTTAATCCTCCTTCAGTTTAGGAAAATATTTGGTTAATCCTCCTTCAGTTTGAGCACAAGTAATAGCTCTAGTATACATATCTTTAATGACTTGAATATAAGTCATATCAACATCTTTCTTCTTAAGAACTCTCCAAAGGATCATATCAACACCTTTCTTCTCAAGAACTCTCCAAAGGATATCTCTTAGAACCTTATCATAAGATTTTTCTAAATCAATAAAAATCAAATGTAGATTCTCCTTATTATCTCTGAACTTCTCCATCATACCTCTCAATAAATGTATGACTTCCATAGTAGATTTGCCCGACATAAATCGAAATTGATTATGAGAAATCTTTGTAATATGTCTTAACCTATATTCAATTACCCTCTCCCATAACTTTAAAGTATGACACATCAACTTGATTCCTCTATAATTTGCACACTCTTGTGCATCCCCTTTATTCTTAAAAATTGGGACCAAAATATTCTTCCTCCGCTCCCCGGACATCTTTTTAGTTTTTAAAATAATATTAAAGAGTTTAGTAAGCCAAGAAACTTCCAAATCTCCTAAATATTTCCACACTTTAATTGAGATATCATCACGTCCTACAGACTTTTCACCCTTGGTTTTCTTTAAAGCCTCATTAACTTCTTTTTTACTAATGTGATGGTAAAAATGAAACTTTTCATTATTATTCATGATATTAAGATCACTAAGGTCGATCGTATTTTCAAAAACTTCATTAAAAAATTTATCAAAATAACTCACCCACATATGTTGAAATTTTTTTTTAAGAAAAGTACTTTTTTATTTTCATCTTTAATACGCTTTACTTGAGTTAAATCTTTACTTTAATTTTCTCTTTGTTTGGTTAATTTATACATATATTTTTCAACTTTCTTAGTATCTAATCTATTATAAAGATCATTAAAAGCAGAATTTTTAGCGTCACAGATAGTTCTTTTAGACTCCCTGCAGACTATTTGATATTTTTCCCAGTTCTTTAAGCTTTACATTTAAACCAACTTTTATAATGTAATTTCTTGCATTTTATCTTTTCTTGCACATTATTATTTCACCACCAACTATTTTTATTAATAAAATTTTTTTCTTTAGATTCTCCAAGCACATCTTTTGCTACTTGTTTAATAGTATTTGTTACTTTATCCTACATAACATTTGCTTCATCATGAACATTCCAAATTTTGAAATCTTGAATTTTACTCATAAAAATAATGTTATTTGTGTCTTTTAGGTTCCCCATCTAATTCTATGATAATGAGTTCTAGTATTATTTATTTTACAACTCTTCATCTTAAAATCTAGAACTGATAAACGATGTTGGATACTTAAATTCTCACTTGGAATGACCTTACAATCTTTACAATCTCGACGATCTCTTTTCCTCATAAGAAAATAATCAATTTGTGTTTTATTAGATCCACTCTTATAAGTAATAAGATGTTCTTCTCTTTTCTTGAATAAAGTATTAGTATTAACAAAATCATACGCCAAAGCAAAATCTAAAATAGCTCTTACCTTCTTCATTAGTTACTCCAAAACCGCAATCACCATTAGTATTTCTGAAGTCTTCTACCACTCTACCCACATGTCCATTTAAATCTCCTCCAATAAAAATTCTTTCTTAAAAAAGAATCATTTGTATTAAGCCTTCTAAGTCATTCCAAAATTTATCTTTAGACGCTGTATCTAAACCTACTTGAGAAGCATAAACACTTATAATATTAAAAATCTTAGCATCAAATGATAATATTAAGGGCTATAATTCTATCTCCAACTCTATTAATTTTTACAATATTATCTTTCAAACTCTTATATATAATTACACCTACATCATTTCTAGTGTGACTCATACCATAATACCAAAATTTAAAATCTAAATTATCAATTTCCTTAGTCTTTTCTCCAACCCGTTTAATTTCTTGAATATATAAAATATTAATTTTCCTATGAATCATAATATCAACTAATTCCATTAATTTATCATTGAGAGTACTATATTCCATAATCATATCCTAATATTAGTTTCATTAGTTTCATAGACTAACTTCTTTACCCGCATTCGTCTGTAATGTGGGAACCCTTACTTTTCACTGTCTTCAGGTTATACAACACGTCGCTTCTAGGGGACGCCCTAACACTTACACAATGATAAAAAAGATTCATGTCATGATTTTTTTTTGATAAGTTTTACGCCGGCTATCGAGTACCTAATGCAACCCTTCACTTTTCACATCCGGGCTTGGGACGGGCAATGACAGTGTTAAAGATCAACATTCAATTCATCATTTTTGTATTGGTTATAAAAATTCTTACAAAGAACCTGGAGATAGTGTGCCTTACTGCTGAATTTTAATTGAAGGACGCTCTATTAAGAAGTAAAAAGTTAAGACCTTTTTGCATACTTGGATCTTTAATATATACGACAAAATTTTAGTTTGTGTGACATTTTATAAAATTACATTAAGGTGGGCTATGATGTATGCACCAGAGTGTTTGGCAAAGCAATAATCAAGATTTACATGCATACCGCTCAATTCTTATGCATTTACATTTCCAACATCTGAACTTCAAATTTATACGCATGCCACGTTACCTATGCATGAAAATGTGTATTTCACTTTTTAGAAGTTAAAATAGTGGTACTTTTTTTATGTGATATTAAGGTTGTGGTGGTATAAATGTAGAAAGTAAAGTTTAGGTGTTTAGATATATAAAAACATAGGAAGGCTTGCAAACATAAAACTCAATTCTTATGTATTTACATATCCTAACACCTGTACTTCAATTTTGACATGCATACCATCTTACCTATGCACGAAAAGGTAAATTTCACTTTTTAAAATTTAAAATGGTAGTATTTTTGTTGTGATATGAAGGATTTGGGTGGTATAAATGTAAAAAAGCAAAGTTTAGGAGTTAGATATATAAAATATAACTATCAGGTGGTATAATTAGAGCTGTCATACCTGAACTGCATTCACCAATCTTCCCCTTCTTGGATGAAAAGTCATCAACTAACTTCAGTTGTCTCTTGATACCAAGGCAACTGTTATAAGACAAATGCCTGGTTCCCACATTCTGCTTCTTGGAGTAGCCTTCCAAAAATCGACCCTTTTTGTAGGGATTTTCATCATTTATAGTAGATTTTCTTTTGAAACTTGGGCGATCCACGTGTTCTACAAAAAAAGAGGAATGCCAACCTTTACTAGGAAATTGGTGCACCAAAATGCATTAAATCTAATAAGTTTCTAATAACAATACATTAAGATGACTAAGGGGCAGTGATAGGATAGATCTTAGCAAATAAGGTTTAATTTATTTTAATGGAAGATTTACATACATAGCACTCAATTCCTATGTATATACATGTCTAGCACCTAAACTTCAATTATATATATATATATATATATATATATATATATATATATATATATATATATATATATATATATATATATATTATATTCAAGCTCACTCGTAGATTTTTTTCCATTT
>NEWO01000009.1:241947-255672 GCA_003013225.1 Phalaenopsis aphrodite
TATATATATATATATATATATATATGCCACCTTACCTATGTATGAAAAGGCTCATTTCACTTCTTAAAAGTTAAAAATAGTGATGTTTTTTACGTGATGCGAAAATTTTGAGTGGTATAAATGCAAAAAAGTAAAGTTCATATTTTAAATATGTAAATACATAGTAATAGGGTAGTGTAAATGCCCCTATTTTAATTTTCAATCTTTTCCTTGTCAAGTATATTGTCCAGAGAGCTTTAGGTACTGTAATCAAAATGCCAGGAGAGATGGTCTTCCATCATCTCATTATCACAAGGCTAAAAGATTTCATGTTAATTTGCAGCATTTCTTCATAAAAAAATCCTACAAATTAAGACTGATACTCAAATTTATCCCAAACCAACATATAAACATGATGTTCATCACAATCAAAATAAACAAATAACAGAAATACAATGACGATTCAATTAAAACACTAAAACAAGATGCATAATCCAAGCTTATCATTTATTAACAACAACAACAATAAGCCTTTATCCCACTAAGCGGGGTCGGCTACATGAATTCTTTCCATTGCGTCCTATTGAATGTCATATTTTCATTTAATTCTAATAAATTAAGATCACTTTTTACACAATAAGCCCAAACTCTTCTAGATCTACCTCTGCCTTTTTTAACATAAGTCGAATCGAAAACATCAACTCTCCTAACCGGATCATCAAAACCAAACCATCTAAAATGACTCTCTCTAATTTTGTCTTCCATAGGAGCCACACCAACCTTTTCACAGATATATTCATTTCACATTTTGTCTTCAAATGTAAAGCCACTCATCCACCTAAGCATTCTCATCCCAGGAACACTTAACTCAATTTTATGCTTCTCTTTTAAAGGCCAACATTTTGTGCCATAGAGCATTGCAGGTCTTACCATCTTATAAAATTTTCCTTTCAGTCTAAGTAGTACTTTTTTATCACACAACATTCCCCATTTCAACCAACCAACTTGAATTCTACTAATAACATCCCCATCTATATCACCATCCCATCTATATCACCATTACTTTGAACAATATATCTGAGATATCTAAAGCGTTCACACCTTTAAATTTTGATCCCCATAGTTATAACTCTGTCACTAGAACTTCTACTACTAAAACTATATTCCATGCATTCAGTTTTAGTTCTACTCAAACGAAGGCCTTTAGATTCTAATGTAGAGCTCCATAATTCAAGTTTTACTTGAGCTCCTACTCTAATCTTATCCAAAAAAAGGATATCATCAGCAAAAAGCATACAACAAGGTACATCCTCCTGTAAATGTCCAGTAAGAGCATCCAAAACTAAAGCAAAAATATGGGCTTAAAGTATATCCATGATCTATCCAACTAAAATAGGCAAATATTTGGTCAATCCTCCTCCTGTTCGAACACAAATAACAGCTCTAGTATACATATCTATAATGACTTCAATATAAATTATATCAACACATTTCTTCTCTAGAACTCTCCAAAGGATATCTCTTGGAACTTTATCGTAAGCTTTTTCTAAATCAATAAAAATTATATGTAGATACTCCTTATTCTTTTTGTACTTCTCCATCAAGCCTCTCAATAAATGTATAACTTCCATAATAGACTTGCCTGACATAAATCCAAATTGATTATGAGTAATCTTTGCAATACGTCTAAACATATGTTCAATTACCCTCTCCCATCATTTTAAAATATGACACATCAACTTAATTCCTCTATAATTTGCACACTCTTGTGCATACCCTTTATTCTTAAAATTGGAGACCAAAATACTCTTCCACCCTTCCTTAGATATCTTTTTAGTTTTTAAAATAATATTAAAAATTTTAATAAGTCAAGAAACTCTCAAATCTCCTAAATATTTCCACACTTTGATTAGGATATCATTAAGTCCTACAGACTTTCCACAATTAGTTTTCTTTAATGCACCGTCAACTTCTTTTTTATAAACGCAAAGCTAAAAATGAAATATTTTATTATTATTAAAGATATTAACACAATCGATTGTATCTTCAGAAACTTCATTGAAAAATTTATCAAAATAATTCACCCATCTATGTTGAAATCTTTTTATAAGAAAAACAATTTTTGATTTCATCATTAATATACTTTATTTGAGTTAAATCTTTATTTTTTTCTCTTTGTTTGCTAATTTATACATATTTTTCACACTCTTTAGTATTTAATCTATCACAAAAATCACTAAAAACATAAATTTTAGCGTCACAGATTATTCTCTTAGACTACATACATGTTATTTTATATTTTTCTCAATTCTTTAAGATTTTACAATTAAACCAATTTTTATAACATAACTTCTTATATTTTATCTTTTCTTACACATTTTTATTCCACCATCAACTATTTTTATTTATATAATTTTTTTTTGTAATTCTCCGAGTACATCTTTTGTCACTTATTGAATAGGGTTTTTTACTTTATCCCACATAGAATTCACTTCTTCATAAACATCCCAAATCTCAAAATCTTGAAGTTTACTCATAAAAATAATTTTATTTGTCTTTTAGGTGTCCTCATCTAATTCTATGAAAATGATTTCTAGTATTCTTTATCCTACAACTCTTCATCTTAAAATTCAGAACTAATAATCGATGTTAGGTATTTATTACAATTTTTACGTTCTCGACGATCTCTTCTTCTCATAAGAAAATAATTAATTTGTGTTTTATTAGATCCATTCTTATAAATAATAACATGCCCATCTTTTTTCTTGAAAAAAGTATTAACAATGACAAAATCATACGCTAAAGCATAATCTAATATGACTCTACCTTCTTCATTAATCACTCCAAAACCATAGCCACCATGAATATTTCTAAAATCTTTTACTACTATACCGACATGTCCATTTAAATTTCCTCCAATAAAATTATTTCTTCAAGAGGTATCATTTGTACTAAATCCTGTATGTCATTCTAGATTTGTTTTTAGAACTTATATTTAAACCTACTTGAGGAGCATAAGCATTTAAAATATTAAATATTTTAGTATGAACAATAATCTTAAAGACTATAATTCTATCTCCAATTCTATTAATTTTACATCATTAACTTTCAAACTTTGACACCTACACCATTTCTAGTGCGGCTCTTACCTGAATAACAAAATTTAAAACCTAACCTATCAATCTCCTTAGTCATTTCTCCAATATATTTAGTTTCTCGAATATATAAGATATTTACCTTTCTATGAATCATAATATCAATTAATTTTATTAATTTACTTGTGAGAGTATCTATACTCCAAGATAGTGGGGAGAATCATGGAGATTGTAATGACACTAATTCAAACCGTTAATAGATGTCAAGGTAATCAAAATATATTCAACATCAAATTACTACACAATTACAAAAAAGATAGCCAATATTTTCATTGGTTGCACTACATCATCATAATTGTTAGAAAACTATCATTATTGCAAGCTATCAACCATACTCCAATCATATATAATGCAACAACATCAACTCAAGTTGATCTAGTCGCATGACGATAAAATGATCATGCAGTCAAATTAGATCAATTTGATTCAATTAGTTTAACCATGATAGTAAAATCAAAATCGACTTAAGTAATCAATACAAGCTCAAAAATACCCCATGAATTTTGATGTTTTAATTTTGCTTTGACATAATTTTAATAAGGCACATGACAATTTAGTCATTATTTACTTCATGGACTTGTAATGATCTATAAACATTAGAGTCTTCAAGCTCTAAGAAGAACCGCCCAATAAAATCTTTTTAGTGGTACACGAATTTCAAAGAAATATATATCCTTTCAAGAGTATTGAAAACATGAGGATTTTTGAAAAAAATAAACTTGAGGAATCCAATCATTACTTAAGGCACATAACTGCAATTCCCCAAAAAGAAAAGATAATCTGATACCTATTTTGAGTTAAATAACCATGATGAGTTATGTGAGTTGGCGGTTGAATAATTGTAATAGATAGTTTGAGTTGTGCTAGGTTTAACAAATAGTTAATTGAGTCCTAGAGAATCATTGAAATTCTATAAATACTATCCATTAGGGAGTTTTAGGGCATCAATGGAATGAAATCAAGCAGCCTCCTTCTCTGTTATTAAGGTTCTTTGTTCTCCGCACTCCCAATCTATGGGCTTAATGTTATCCTAAAATATGCAGTTTATCCCTTACTCAATAAGTGTTTTATATCATAATCACCTACAAATATCTAAATCAGTAGAACTAGATTTAAAAATTTTGCACTTTCACACCAACAATTTTCCTATTTAATTGTAATCAATTGGCTTTTTCAATCTTTCACTAGAACCAAAATTAACAGCACAGTCATAATTACAGTGATCACCAAGCCGAATAATCCAAAGCTCGCTATAGCGCTCAAGAAATCAATCACAGGCACCCATTAGCAATGAACCGAAGGGAGGACAACCAGAGCAGCAGCATACAAAAGAAAAAGAATCATGAAACAAGCCCTAAATTCACTGAAACATAATCCCTAACAGAACATTAACCTGTGCAGGCAATAGGCTTTCCCCTAACAACGATGGGACCGAGTAGGGAACCGCCGTCAGGGAGACCGCGAGCAGAGAAGAAGGAAAGGAGAGAGCTCCATTCAAGCGTAGATACATGATCGGCTCCGCGGCTGATGAAGTGGCCATTGAGCGTAACAGTAGAAGGCTCCAGTCCCAGAGCCCGCCCTACGCCTCCAAGATCCACACCTGCGCCGCCGCACACCGAAATCGTCACCACCGCCGGAGTCTTGCCCGAGGTGGCTAAAGTTAGAGCGACCATCCTCACAACGCCAGCGGAGCACGGAGACATCTACAACGAGCACTGGTTGTACCTGGTCGTAGAGCGATAAAGGGAAGGAGCAGAGTTGCTGAGCTTTAGTAATGGCAACGGCTTCTGGAAGTCCCGAGTGTTTTCATATATATATATATATATATATATATATATATATATATATATATATATATATATATATATATATATATATATATATATATATATATATATATATATATATATATATATATATATATATATATATATATATATATAAGCTTGTATTAATACGCCTTAAAAATTATTGAAAAATTTTTGTGTTTTTTTAATTAAAAGTCAATTAAATAGCTTAAACAAAATGATGGTGTTGAAATATTTTAGGATGTGCGGTCATGTATTGTTCGTGGGTGCATACAATCGGAGAAAAACTCATATCAAGAAGACGAAGAAATGGGATGAATGTGTTCTTTGGGTTTGAATTATGTGTTTCATTTTTCAATCCTCCTCTGGCAGGCCTGAGAAGATGATTTAATAAGAGGGGGTAAGAGCACCTGTGAGAATCATGACTTCAATTCCTTCGAAATATCCTCTATAGAGTATATCCCCACTCATTTTATAAATATTTTCAAATATTATAAAATAAATCATAACATATGAAATTCGTCCACAGTGCCTCATTGAAAAGATCGCAACATATGTGTCACTTGGCTCATTAATTATAATGCGACATATGTTGATCTTTACTTTTGTGTTATGAGAATAGCCAATGAGACAAGCTAGATTGGTGACCCTGTTTGGTCAGTTCTTCATGTGGAACAAGCTGACCAATTTGACAAGTCAATTTGTAGGTTCGTTCAATAGTTGGAGCATAGCAACTTTCGTGAAGATGGGCCCTCTGGACCCACGAGGCCTACTGGATATGTGCTTCCACCCAAGAAAGTCAATTTCTGGTATACAAATGGAGAATGTAAATATGATAACTAAGTTGTCAGTCATGCGTAATTTTGCGAGGAGCTATGCTATAATATTTAAAATAGAAATATCAAATAAATCTATATGCTATTAGTTATATGCCATCTCAATTATACATGTCATGTCTAATATGCCTCATAACATAATTTGATAAAATAAAAATTCTTTCACATATTTTTTTTAACTTATAAATAATTAAATATAATGTCAGAATTTTCAAAATTATTCAATTTCAACAAATATAGAGTCAAAATACAACCATTGCTTTTGAAATTTAGAAAATCAAATGTGCAAAATCTACTGTCATAAAAAAAAACATGACCAAACGGTTTTGTTTGCCATAATTTATTATTTTATCTCGTATAAAAGACCAAGCAGTGTCTTACCATAATGTCATCCACAAGCTTAATAATACAATTTTTAAACGATATGTTTAGGGCTGTCAAAATGGCTCGTTGTTCGCGAACAACTCGTGTTTGGCTTGTTAAGAAACTCATGTTCGGCTCGTTCGCTAAGTTAACGAGTCGAACACGAATAAATATTTGTTTGTTCGTGTTCGGCTCGTTTTGACTCGAAATACCGCAGTTTTGTCGTTTTGGGTAAGTTGTATTTTGACAGCGTTGAAATACCTATTAACCCACAGGTCTGGAAAGGTGCGGTGATATATTTCTAGCTGAGGCTCGATTATTTCAAAAAAAAAAATTATTATAGCTATCACAGTTTTTTAACATCATATTATTCTTCAACAGCTTCACATTTGTTTTATTAATAAGTTGCAGCTGCCTCATACAAACTCTTAGTATTTCCCAATAAGATTGCATTAACCTGAGATAAATATTCCTATTCTCCAAAGTTAATGAGTTTTAACATAATTGTTTCACCAAGGATTCTTCAGAAACTCAAAGATCACGAGTTTTAACAACCCAACTGATCATATTGAATGTAAATGAAAATTGAAAGGTTAAAACTTCATCATAACAAAGTTTCACGCAAGCCCCACACACAATAATTAAATCCTAAAACTTCTACCCACCAAATAAGTGTAGAGATGAGAATTAGCGACTATTCATGCTTTTAAACAATATGAAATAAATGTTATTAACCACAAAAAATATATTGCACAAGTTTAGAAAGAAAATCTAGGAAAGGATTACACCTTTGATTTGCAAGTTCGTTTTTCATTCCACTTCTAGTTCATTAATGAACACCAAGACTACCAGACAATTCTCCCAAACTGTCAGAGTCACCCTCACAATCTCTCCAACACTCTCCCTTACACAGTTTTACTCTTTCACTCTTTCACCGACAAAGAAGAACATGAGGGACACCAGTAAGCATTACTTATCCCCCCTGAATGCTCCATACATGTCCATGGATTGCCACACAAGAGGTAACCAGCACAACTTCTTTATCGGCACGGGGTTCCATCAAGGCAGCGCAAGAATGTTCATTGTTCTGTAATATCATCAAATTAAGACTTCAAAGTGGTGCTAGGTTTCTGCAAAAGCGACGATAGGATTTTCTCCTCTCAGTTGGACCTAGGTGAGAGCCGATGTATATATGCCACTAAGTGGCGTAATTATGCCAGCTTCAAACAGCCATGCGCCATAGAAGTGGCACCACTATTCTATTCTCTCGGCTGGACCTGAGTGAGAGCCGAAGCTGGCCCCTGCTGCCTGCAAATATAGCATCAAGGTTCTTAAAGTGGTGCAGCCATGCCACACAACAGGAAAGTGAGATGCTTCTTTTGAGTTTGCTCCTGTGCCTCTTTAATGCGTTCTTAAACGCTCTGCAATTGAACATAAATACAGCTAAGAAAAGCTTAAATGAGTACAAATAGTAGATAAAAATGCAAGAAAATATAGACAAATATAACACACTTTAAACACATTACTAACAAAGCCAAGCTACACAAGAGGAGGAAAAGACAATATATATATATATATATATTCATTCAAAAAAGAATAAGGGTCAAGGGGTTGATCACCCAAGGTTGGCCCTCACCAAGATTAGATTCAAGCAACTTTCACATAAGCTTTAAATATGCATAATGTTAGGGTCGACCAAGATCCTATTCCATGACTCATGTTGTATTATCAAATTTTTGGATGGACCCTAAACCTCACTAACTCCCATGATGATGGAAAGTGGAAATATTAACCGTTAAGAAAGTGATAAAAATTCCAATAATCCTGGCATTCAATAATGACCAGCAGTAGAATTTTTATGATGTGATGGAAACATAATTTTTAAAAAGAGCCATATAAATTTAATTAATGCCGATTGAAATCCAAGTAACACAAAAAGAGATGATTTGATATGAGTATACTATGATAATAAGACAATGTACTGAAGGAGCTTAAAATCAAAGTAAACTGATGTCAGGCAGACTAACAAACTTCAAAGGACGTTAAGGGTGCTATGTAAGCCTTAGTACTCCCTTAAATTTCAAAAGAGACACTGACACTAGATGTGATGGCACCAAAATATCAATTATCAAGATATTTTGAATTTTATAATTTGCAAAAAAAACATGAAAACTATAAATCCGATAACACAGAGTTGTTTGGGGAGCACTCATCATTATTGTTGAATCTTCTTCGGAGGTCCCGGTCCCATATAGTTCGTGAATTCATACAATCTGGAAGAGATCTCGTGAGATGAGTAGAGGAGGTGAAGAGAGATAGATGTTGAGTTATGTGGAGCCCGGTCCACTACACCTTTTTTGGGACAGTTTCACATTTAGGAATATATTTGAATTTGTATTTAATTCATAATATTTGTTTCTTTGTTAATTGCTTGTGGCTTTTGGTGCTTTCCAATGCTCTTCCCGCCTCCTCAGATTTGGCATCATAGAAAGCATTACCTTAATGGGATTTACGGTTTTCCTTTAATGGGTTGAATTAGGGAGGTTAAATAGGCATGGCTGGAATCAAACAGAATATGGATTCCGGTTTATTGCATGAAGCTTCTCCTTTTTTAATTCCTGCGACGTGAAGCTCAAAGGAAGGTGGCTGCTCCTTTATTTGTTCTTTTTTCTTCTTCCTGTAAGCTCTCCGCAAAAAGTGAGGAGAGAGGAAAGAGGAGAGAAGAGAGAGGAGAGGGAGAGAGAAGAGAGAGTTTCTTGTAAGTCGACGTGGTCGACGGTGTAATCCTCAAGCTAATAAAATCCTCTACAACTCCGTGGACGTAGTCAGTTTGCCGAACCACGTAAATCTTGTGTCGTCCTTTTTTTTCTGGTGTAATATTTTCGATCTGTTTTTCGCCTTTATTACCGTCGATTTTTTCACAACAATAGAATCCTTCCCCTTTCTTTTTTTCTCCTTCATATCTCTCATAAGGTGGCCCTCGTAGGGTTATAGATAGGGCTGTCAAAACGACCTGTTGTTCGCGAACAGCTCGTGTTCGACTCGTTAAGAAGCTCGTATTTAGCTCGTTAATTTCGTTCGATAAGTTAACGAGCCGAACACGAACTAAGATGTGTTCGTTCGCGTTCGGCTCGTTTTGGCTCGAAATACTACTCATCAAGTTTATATATATATATATATATATATAGATATATATATATATATATATATATATATATATATATATATATATATATATATATATATATATATATATATNGTTCGACTCGTTTACACCTCTATATATGTTAAGTTGTTTGATGGATCCATTTAAATATTTATAAAGCTTGAAATAATATTCGTAGAAACCACCGTTCTTGCCACAAAAAAATTAATTAACACGGATCCCACAATTGAAAAGAAAAGTAGGAATGATATTTTATCAAATATATCTCAAAATAATGAAATCTCAACACACTACATCGTAAATGAGTCGAGTTTGGGCGAGTTTAGTGCTTGTTCGTGTTCAACTCATTTATATTTTTTTTTTCTTCTGAATATGTTTGTTTTCAAAATGATTCATGAATAGTATATTCGTGTACAGCTCCATTTGAATTTATTTGTTCGTTTTTAGCTCGTGTATGGCTTGAAATTAGCTCAGATGATTTAAAGAATAATAACATGTAATATTTTTTAAAATATAACAAAAAAATTAATAGAAAAATATTATTAAAAATTATTTATTAAATTATCTAATTAATTCAAACAAAAATGACCCGAGCTGGATCGCTCAAAGATTTGTTTCATGTTCGACTCATTTATAAATTGAGCTTGTTCATGTTCGGCTCACTTTAGTAACGAACAAATAAAACATGAGCTGTTTAGAGAGCCGAACATAAACTCTTCACTAATGATGTGGAGCTCCTCATGAGGAACATCGATGTTCAAATTTGCATGGCTTGAGTAAACTCGTTTATATGAGCTATTCGACAAGCTAATAATTTGAGAGATTTCCCAAATCTAGGTTTCGATTATTATAAAAAGAGCAACACCTCCATAAAATGGAAGCAAGTTAAGACCATTGATTCTTCAGATGCGACATTCTTCTTTAAGTAAAAAGAAGCTAACCGATACGTACCAAGTGTTTTAAAGCACTAGCTATACACTCGAGTATACATGCTGTCTAAATAATATATAGAACTGGGTCCATGTTTAAACTCCCAAAGTCCAAAAAAGTTCTAACTACTGGTTTCGAGTCCAGCCCGAAGATTCAATTTTTGATAATTTTTTAAGATATCTAAACTTAATTTATGGAAAGAGGAAAATCCTAGTTTAAATATGTGAAGTATTCAAATGTACGAGAATATTTCTCCTGATTTGGGTCCTAAGAACCTAGGGTTAATAAAGTGGCAAAATTAACAATGACAATCAAGAATAAATCTCTTAGCCTCTCATGATGGCAATAAGAAAGTTTGGACATAATAAAAATGTGAAAATCTCAAAATTTAGGGTCTGTTTGTGGCGGCGGTGCGGCACCGCACCGCAGTTTTGTCATTTTGGGTAAACTGTATTTTGACAGCTTTTGCAAAAAACTGTCGTTGAAATCTCTATTTTCCCACAGGTCTGGAAAGGTCCGGTGATAGTTTTCTAACTGAGGCTCGATTATTTCAAAAATAAAACTTGTTATAGCTATCACAGTTTTTTTAACATCATATTATTCTTCAACAACTTCACATTTGTTTTATTAATAAGTTGCAGCTGCCTCAAACAAATTCTTAGTATTTCCCAATAAGATTGCATTAACCTGAGATAAATATTCCTATTCTCCAAAGTTAATGAGTTTTAACATAATTGTTTCACCAAGGATTCTTCAAAAACTCAAAGATCACGAGTTTTAACAACCCAACTGATCATATTGAATGTAAATGAAAATTGAAAGGTTAAAACTTCATCATAACAAAGTTTCACGCAAGCCCCACACACAATAATTAAATCCTAAAACTTCTACCCACCAAATAAGTGTAGAGATGAGAATTAGCGACTATTCATGCTTTTAAACAATATGAAATAAATGTTATTAACCACAAAAAATATATTGCACAAGTTTAGAAAGAAAATCTAGGAAAGGATTACACCTTCGATTTGCAAGTTCGTTTTTCATTCCACTTCTAGTTCATTAATGAACACCAAGACTACCAGACAATTCTCCCAAACTGTCAGAGTCACCCTCACAATCTCTCCAACACTCTCCCTTGCACAGTTTCACTCTTTCACTCTTTCACCGACAAAGAAGAACATGAGGGACACCAGTAAGCATTACTTATCCCCCCTGAATGCCCCATACATGTCCATGGATTGCCACACAAGAGGTAACCAGCACAACTTCTTTATCGGCACGGGGTTCCATCAAGGCAGCGCAAGAGTGTTCATTGTTCTGTAATATCGCCACATTAAGACTTCAAAGTGGTGTCAGGTTTCTGCAAAAGCGACGATAGGATTTTCTCCTCTCAGTTGGACCTAGGTGAGAGCCGATGTATATATGCCACTAAGTGGCGTAATTATGCCAGCTTCAAACAGCCATGCGCCATAGAAGTGGCACCACTATTCTATTCTCTCGGCTGGACCTGAGTGAGAGCCGAAGCTGGCCCCTGCTGCCTGCAAATATAGCATCAAGGTTCTTAAAGTGGTGCAGCCATGCCACACAACAGGAAAGTGAGATGCTTCTTTTGAGTTTGCTCCTGTGCCTCTTTAATGCGTTCTTAAACGCTCTGCAATTGAACATAAATACAGCTAAGAAAAGCTTAAATGAGTACAAATAGTAGATAAAAATGCAAGAAAATATAGACAAATATAACACACTTTAAACACATTACTAACAAAGCCAAGCTACACAAGAGGAGGAAAAGACAATATATATATATATATATATTCATTCAAAAAAGAATAAGGGTCAAGGGGTTGATCACCCAAGGTTGGCCCTCACCAAGATTAGATTCAAGCAACTTTCACATAAGCTTTAAATATGCATAATGTTAGGGTCGACCAAGATCCTATTCCATGACTCATGTTGTATTATCAAATTTTTGGATGGACCCTAAACCTCACTAACTCCCATGATGATGGAAAGTGGAAATATTAACCGTTAAGAAAGTGATAAAAATTCCAATAATCCTGGCATTCAATAATGACCAGCAGTAGAATTTTTATGATGTGATGGAAACATAATTTTTAAAAAGAGCCATATAAATTTAATTAATGCCGATTGAAATCCAAGTAACATAAAAAGAGATGATTTGAAATGAGGATATTTTGATGATAAGACAATGTACTGAAGGAGCTTAAAATCAAAGTAAACTGATGTCAGGCAGACTAACAAACTTCAAAGGACGTTAAGGGTGCTATGTAAGCCTTAGTACTCCCTTAAATTTCAAAAGAGACACTGACACTAGATGTGATGGCACCAAAATATCAATTATCAAGATATTTTGAATTTTATAATTTGCAAAAAAAACATGAAAACTATAAATCCGATAACACAGAGTTGTTTGGGGAGCACTCATCATTATTGTTGAATCTTCTTCGGAGGTCCCGGTCCCATATAGTTCGTGAATTCATACAATCTGGAAGAGATCTCGTGAGATGAGTAGAGGAGGTGAAGAGAGATAGATGTTGAGTTATGTGGAGCCCGGTCCACTACACCTTTTTTGGGACAGTTTCACATTTAGGAATATATTTGAATTTGTATTTAATTCATAATATTTGTTTCTTTGTTAATTGCTTGTGGCTTTTGGTGCTTTCCAATGCTCTTCCCGCCTCCTCAGATTTGGCATCATAGAAAGCATTACCTTAATGGGATTTACGGTTTTCCTTTAATGGGTTGAATTAGGGAGGTTAAATAGGCATGGCTGGAATCAAACAGAATATGGATTCCGGTTTATTGCATGAAGCTTCTCCTTTTTTAATTCCTGCGACGTGAAGCTCAAAGGAAGGTGGCTGCTCCTTTATTTGTTCTTTTTTCTTCTTCCTGTAAGCTCTCCGCAAAAAGTGAGGAGAGAGGAAAGAGGAGAGAAGAGAGAGGAGAGGGAGAGAGAAGAGAGAGTTTCTTGTAAGTCGACGTGGTCGACGGTGTAATCCTCAAGCTAATAAAATCCTCTACAACTCCGTGGACGTAGTCAGTTTGCCGAACCACGTAAATCTTGTGTCGTCCTTTTTTTTCTGGTGTAATATTTTCGATCTGTTTTTCGCCTTTATTACCGTCGATTTTTTCACAACAATAGAATCCTTCCCCTTTCTTTTTTTCTCCTTCATATCTCTCATAAGGTGGCCCTCGTAGGGTTATAGATAGGGCTGTCAAAACGACCTGTTGTTCGCGAACAGCTCGTGTTCGACTCGTTAAGAAGCTCGTATTTAGCTCGTTAATTTCGTTCGATAAGTTAACGAGCCGAACACGAACTAAGATGTGTTCGTTCGCGTTCGGCTCGTTTTGGCTCGAAATACTACTCATCAAGTTTATATATATATATATATATATATAGATATATATATATATATATATATATATATATATATATATATATATATATATATATATATATATATATATAT
>NEWO01000009.1:255877-272672 GCA_003013225.1 Phalaenopsis aphrodite
ATGATCAGTTAAAAGAAGAGCAGACTTCAGGTTCATGATGAGAAGACCCAATTCAATAGGCTCAGAAGACCCACTTTAAATATTGGTTTCCTCCATAACTTGAAAAATTCATTTTCCGACGTACAACTAAAAATTTACTTGAAAGAATCTTCAATGTCTAACTAAAATAACATAAAAATATAAAAAAAATTATTAATTCATTGAAGGAACATATAAACTAAAGCAGAGAGGAGAATGAAAAATTATGAACAAAATTTCAATAAAGTTCCTCTGAATGCAAAAAATATAAATCAAGAAAAAAGGAAAACTTGAAGAATTGATAACAAATAATCATTGAAGTGTGCAATGTCCATCATGCAATGAAAATAATCATATAAAAATTTTAAAAAAAAAGAAGAATTTCCATACATACCACTCAATTCCTAGGTATTTACATATCTAGCATCTAAACTTCACCATTTACATTTATACCGCCCAAATCTTTCATATCACATCAGAATTAACATCATTTTAAATTAAAAAACAAAAGTAAAATACACATTTTCATGTATAGGTAAGGTGGTAATATGGCATGTACGCAAAAAAAATTGAAGTATAGGTGTTGGATAAGTGAATAGATAGGAATTGAGTGATATGCAAGTAAATCTTCCAATAAAAAAGCTGAAATTTAGTTGAATTCTTCAGATTGATGAGAATGGTCTGAATTTCAATACCCTATTTACACTTACCATGCCCACAAGCACCTGGAAATTGATCTACTTACAACCGCACCCGCTGCTCCTTGTGAACTCAACTCTTTAAAAAGCATGTTTTGTGAAGCGGCATCAGTACTCAGATTACCAGTAATCCCCACATGAACACTCGCCCACTCTAAATCGATGAAAGCGCTTATTATCTCGAAGCACAATCTCCTTCCCATAAATCCTACTCGTAAATTTCATCAAAGAATGACAGTCCCCACAGACTCTGAGATTCTTCACTATCCTAATCTCTTCTTCCTCCTCCAGTTTCATCAGCCCAAAGGCAAGTGCAAGCTTCTCACTGTGGCATCCCAGCGAACCCCTCTTGTCTTCTTCCTCAATGTCATGAAGCACCCATTCCATGTCCGGCTCATACCCCTCCTTCTTCGCTCGATCTACCAACTCTTCCAACTTGGTAAAAATTTCACTACATGAGGAATGAGACCGATCGCTGGCATAAAAATGACATCTTTTCCCCTCCACCTCAATGTAGCTCCATCCCGGCGCCTTACTTACACTCTTCTCCTTCATACCAAATCTCACTTTCTCAACAGAATCCCACATTCCGGCGCCAGCATACATGTTAGACACAAAAACTTGGCTTCCCGCATGTAAAGGTTTAATTTTTAACAGTTTCTCCGCGGCCAATTCGGCAATCTCGACATTCTTGTTCGCCCGACTTGCAGACAAGAGCGCTCCCCAAAGAACATAGTCTGGTTCAATAGGCATCGAGTTCAGGAACTCAAGCGCCTCGTTAACCATTCCAGCTCTTCCATACATATCCACGATACATGTATAATGTTTTACGCCTGGTTCGATTTGATAACAGGACTTCATGCTATCGAAAAAGTCGAGACCTTTATCGATCTTACCGGCGTGCGAACACGCCATTAGAATGGCGAGGAAAGCTCCTTCATCAGGCTCGATGCAGGAACAGTTCATATCCTCGAAACATCGAACTGCTTCGCTCCAGCATCCATGAACGGCCCATCCCATGATCATGGCGGTCCAAGTTTCGACATCTCTCTTCTTCATCCTATCGAAGACATGGCTGGCGAGCTCAACTTTTCCGCATTTGGAATACATGTCGACAAGCGCAGTGCCGATCGGTCCATCTTCCAGGAATCCATTTGTCTTCAAGTAATCGTGGATACGAAATCCGATATTCAGTGCACCCAGCTTCGCGCAAGAAGATAGCGCGGCCGATACCGTGAAGTTGTTTGGTTTCATGCCGGATTCCAACATGGTTTCGAACATGGCTAAAGCGCTCTCGTTGTCGTCATTTTGAGAGAAGCCCGATAACATTGTGGTCCAGGAAACCACGTTTCGCTCGGGCATTTTCTCAAACAGATTGACTGCAGATTCCAGGTCGCCCGCCTTCATGAAGCCATTAATCATGCTATTCCAGGAAGCCAGGTTTCTCTCAGGCATTTGAGCAAACAGATTGTGTGCTTTATCGATATGGCCAGAGCGGCAGCAGACAGTGATGGCAACATTCCATATGAGGATATTGGAGGCAAGGTGGCATTGTGGCGTTTCATCGAACACCTTGAGGGAGAGTTGATGAGAACCGAGTTTACCGTATGCGTCGGCGAGGGAGGTGCGGACGAAGGGGTCGAGATCAAGACAGGATTTTGCGGCGGCGGAGTGGAGGGTGGCGGCGGATTCGGAGGAACGAAGGGCGGCGGCGGAGCGGAGAGCGAAGGGGAGAGCGAGACGGCCGGGTTGAAGGCCGGAGCTGAGCATGAGGGTGAGGTATGATAGAGCGGCGGAGTGAAGGGAGGAGTCGGAGAGAGCGCGGATGAGGGCGTTGAAGAGATGAGGAGAAGGGAGAGGGGAAGGGAGGTGGTGGAAGAGGGAGAGGATGTAAGGGATGCAACGGAGAGGAGGGGGTGCGGCGATGATGGCGGCAGCGGCCGGCGAGGAGCCGGAGAGAAGGTGGAGGCGGAGGAGATGGGCATGGATTTGCTTGAGGTGGAGAAGGGAGCGAGAAGAGTGGACGAGGGAGACGAAGCGGGAGGGAGAAGTTGTGATGGGGAGGGGGGGAGGGAGTAGCAGTTGGAAGTTTGAAGATGGAGGAGATGAAGAAGCCGATCTCTGGTTTTCAAAAGGCGCGCTTTGAGCATTCATCATTTCTACATCTTCCCCTTCGTCATGGATCGATGGCTCCGGCTATTCACAGCTCCGTTGGTCACTTCTATTCAGTAAAGCCAAACGATTCGGTTTTGCGATCAATTTGGCTCGCCCGAGTTGCCAACTCATGAGTCATTGACTTGGAAGAAGCCTAACGAGTGGAAAACAAGAGCTGCGCACTTCCTTTGTGTGCTTGTTTGCTCATCCAACTGAGCGGTCGAACTATGGGTTCTTCTGCTTTCATTTTAACGGCAGATCTTCTGGATTCAGACTAACAATATTATCATGTTAAAAAATGGCATGGCCTAACAATCTTTTTCCTTGGTAGTCATCTCAAGATCTAAGCCTACATCTTTAATTACTATGATACCTCATAACTTCTCCTAGTCATGAGCCATAAACTTCATGACAATAACTTTTTCTCTCTAGAAAAATTTTGGCCCCATAAGTGACAAATTCCAAATACTAGCCTGAAAAATTGATGACCACATGATCATGTCATGTTTAATAAATTTCATGACTGTGAAGTTTCGAGAAAACTTATTGCAAAAGAGATATGAGAGATTGCACGTGAAACCTATTCTAGCACTAAAAACTCCTCAGAGTTATTTAAGATTGAGACATATTATATGATCTATGATAAGGAGAATTGAATGTTACTCAATTACACGTTGGTTGTAATTGGACAAGTATGAAGCTTATTCTTGAAAATGTTTGAATGACTTTGTCTTGTATAGGAGAATTACTGAACGAAAAAGAATAATCAAATTCCTCCTTAGCCTTAATAAAAACATAGATGGAGTCAGAGGAAGAATCATGTGAATTAAACACATCCCTACCATTCGGGAGACTTTTGCAAAAGTTTAAAGGGAGAAGATAAGAAAGAAGTTGATAATGACACATAATCACACTTCTCAGAACAACAAGCCCAAGAAATGAGGACCATAGTGCGGTCATTGTAGGAAACTTGGTCAAGTGAAGGAATAAATTTAGAAATTACTCAGTAAAACTACAAATTAGAAGCCATCTAATAGGAAATATGATAGGGAGATCATGCAAATGTTATTTTCACAACCAACAACAATTAAGAATGCAGCTTGTTTGCCAGAAAGCAAATTATGTTATTTGATCATGCCAGCCTAACATAACTTTTGAAGAAATTATTCAAAATATTGGAGGTAGTTGGTGTCTGAATCGACTGCACTTTAAGCCAACATACATGGCTACCATCACTAATGCTCTCAACATTATAATCGTCATACTAAATTTTGTTATGAAGCTATACTTAAACAAATGGAAAATTCTAAACTTTAAGTTTGATCTCATAATTCTTTCCCTCAAAAATTGTTCTTGTATGTAAAATTGCTCAAAATTTAAATCAAATTTATCATTTAACATGCCAAATAAATTTCAGAATGTAACCACCTCAAGCTTTAGAAAATCTATATTTATGGGTTATTTGGTAAAATCCTACTTGAGTTAAATCCTCAAAATAGCCAAACTACCCCTTAAAGTTTAGAGAAATGTCAAAGCCAACCCACACTAAATAGATTTTAAAAAAAAAAAAAAATTCCCTCAATTTAATTGTATAATGCAAATCTTAAAAAAAGTGAAAATTACAACATCAAACCAATTTAATTAAAACTTATTGCAAAAACTTTTCAAATATTCAACATTTGATTAGGAAATTTATATAACACCGCAATAAGTTTGAATTATTTCTTTTTATCAACTCTCAATTTGAAACGTATTTTATAACAAAACTTCACGTTTCGTGTTTCTAAGTTGTAGATCTCTGATGACATTTGAGCTGACGTCATGGTCCAAATTTGCCATCCAGACGGCCAATCACCAGGCGCCACATCGCTTGCCGATGAGGTGTATCATAACTTGGTGCTCGATGATTTGGTCATCCAAACATGCAGTGTCCGGACGGAATATTTTCTCCCAAATTTGACAATGGATCATCAAAGACTGTATAACAATATAATTGCAAAATAAACATAATTAGTTTCAAATTTTGGATTTATTATAAATATAAATTTAAATTTAAATGAAAAGATTTTTTTTTCTTTATAGATATATGAAGTTTGAATTATTAAAGAATCAATATTTTCTTTAATCTCTTGAATCATAATCATAAACCCTACTCAACAACAGAATATGTGGATGATGGCGTAGACCGAACCATGATGTTATAAACCCTTGTGCATGAAAAGGTTTATGTTTCACTTTTTAGGCTTTTACACACATATACCGCCTAATACCTACGTATTTACATATCTAACATATAAATTTTATTTTTTACAATTATACCACCACCGCCTAAATATTTCATATCACATCAAAAATAACAAAATTTTTAATTTTTAAAAAATGAAACACGCGTCTTCTCAAGCATAAGGTGACATATATGTAAAAGTTGAAGTTTAGGTGCCGGCTTCGTAAATACATAAAAATTGAGTGGTATGCATGTAAATCTTTCTATATTTTTTATGAGAAAAAAAAAATCAAAAATATTTTTTTTTTCTTTTAACAAATCAAACAATATAACAAAATCCATTGATGGGGATTTTGTTATACACATGATGTTTATCTACAAACAACTATTTGTGGTTCCTTGTTGAACATGATGTTGCATTCACTAATAAAGGAGACTGTACTGAACGGTCTCATAAAGACGTGATGATCGATGTGGGGCGGGATGCAGTCCCATTCCTCGTAGATATTGCAACTGTTGGGCACACGATCAGCTGGCAAGACGTGTCATGACACCATCCTTTTCATCATTTGCTCGAGTGAATATTCGTTGTTATTATCAACTTATTCTTTTTTGTGTTTAGTTATTTGGTGCTAAATTGTTTGGAATGGTAAAACTTTTAGTAAAAATCTTGGCATTATGTCCTCACACAAATATAGTTGACAGCAAGTGAATGGGATGGGAGACTTCTACCATGAAAAACCAGCTAAAAATAACTAGGAGAGAAGCAATAAAAAAGGCATTACCCACTTCATCAATAGATAAAACTTTGAGAAAAGTTTCAAAATGGTCTCTTGACTCTTTGTAACGATGCATTTTAGTCACGTAGTGAACAAAAAGTGTCAATTTAGTCCTAGAATCTTTCAATATATGTCAAAATAGTCCTCAGAGGCTCTTTTAATCGATGGTTAAAAGAGTTCAGAGACTCATTTGACACTCTACTCATAAAACATCCATGTACAAGAGAGCCTCATTGCCAATTAACATCATTTTCTCATAAAAAAAATCAAAATATGATAATATGATGGCCAATCATGAATAAATAACTCCAATAGAAACAAATTTACATTTTTGTAAAAGCTTCAGAATTTAAAAATGCATGTTATGAACTTTCACATACCAGACTTCATTTACAACCATCCCCTCTGGCTTTGGAACATGAGCAGGAGAATGCCATCATTCATCACCATCTGCTCATTCTGTCAGCTCAAGAACAAACATTAATTAGGTTCACTAAATCATCAAACACAATTTTGGCATTGCAACTGTAATCAAGTAAAGGTATACATTCACAAGTCTTAAAATTACAGTTAATAAATGATTTTGTAGTACACATTTAATAATATGAAAAGCAAATATTGATTTTGATTAAACTAAACTTATAAAACATCCAAAATATCAACATATGCATAAGCAACCAATAGCAAGCATATTCACAGAACTACGTGGAAGCCGGCAACATCGCCAGTGCTTTGAATCTCCTGAAACATGAATGAAGAAAAACAGAACCAGGCGAAAATATTGCGGTGCAAATTAAATGGAAGAAAGAACAGAGGGAGGCGATGACGCAGGGCAAGGTTCCATGCGGTGATGGATTTGAAAGTTTTTATCATCTTTGCAATGGTAGAGAACTTGATTAGAAAATCAAGGGGCATTTACATATATACCGCACAATTCTAATGTATTTATCTAACACCAAAACATTCATATTTACATGCATACTGCTCAAATCATTTACATCACATCAAAAATATCACAATATTATCTTTTTGAAAAGGAAATACATTTTTTCATGTATAAGCTTAACACTACGGTGTAATAAGTGTAAAAATCAAACTTTGGGTGTTAGATATATAAATACATAGGACTTATGCAGCATATATGTAAATTTTGCGAAAATCAAACAGCACAGACTTAATCTAACAATAGAGATTACATAGAAGTTGGAGACTTTAACTTGAAGAGAATCACAACACTTTCTATAATAGAAAAAGTAAGATGAAAACCTCTCTCCAGTAGAGTTCAAATAGGAACAAATGTCAAAAGAAACTCACAATAAAGCCAAATAATTATCTTTAAAAAATTAAAGTATAAATCAAACATGTTCAATTACATAAAAGAATTGGCATTCACGTGTCACTCAACTTCTCAAAAAGGCAAGAGGACAAGGAGAAAAGAGCATTTACATAATGTAAATTCCCTGAAATATGCACCAATAATCAGCCAGTAAACCAATCAAATATTGGAGCATTTACATTTACAACTCGATTCTCATGCATTTACATATCTAACACCAAAATTTACCTTTTACATTTATACCACCAAAATCTTTCAAATCACATAAAAAATATCACAATTTTAACTTCTAAAAAGTGAAATACACCTTTTCATGTAAGGCAGTATATTTGTAAAAATTGAAGTTTAGGTGTTAGATATGTAAATACATAGGAATTGAGTGATATGTATGTAAATCTTCCCAAAATCCTTTGCTCGGAGATATAAATCCCATTGAGATTCAAGAAACACTCAAAACAAGGACATATTTTGAGCTCCACTGAAGGGAAAATCTGGAAATGAATCAATTGCAGCAGTAGAACCATCAAAATTTCGACTGGAAGGTAAATCGAATCTCATCTTCTTATTCACCGGTTCGCTCGGCTCTGTTTCAGAGGTTTTAGGAATTTGAACAGCAACAAACGCAACTGTCTTCCTTGATTTACTTTGAGGTTTTAGGCTCGTTGAACTTTTCTGCAAATCATTGTCAGAAATAGCTTCACAAACAGGTCCTGTAACCGGAGATATTTTCAAATCTACACTCTTTATACTGCAGTGGGTATGAGGTTGCAAAACAGGCAATTTGGTTTCTTGATCAGTGCATGAACCTGAAACCAAGCAGTAGATTTCTGTAAGGTATAGGTGACAATAACAGAAAGCGGAAGGCAAAAACATAATTAGCTATTTTAAGAATAATCTAATCACGTAAGCATTTAGAAGATTTCCAAAATTTACATCGTTACAGCTGAAATTGTATGCATTTATATATCTAGCACCTAAACCTTTATATTTAAGTATAGATAAGACCATATTATCTAAATGACATAAAAAAATGCATGATTAGATAAGTTATATATTAGCAATATTTTTTATATAATGAATCTTATTGAAGTAAATATAAAAAATCATATGTAAATACATAAGAATTAAGTATGTAAATTTCCCAATAAATGATTACCTTCGCCCAAACATTCTAAAGTTTGATACTCAATTGGAGCGTTGAAAGGCAAAGCTACTTGTTCTTTTGAGATATTTTCATTGCGACATTGTGTAACTTCGTGTAACACATATTTGTCATCCTTCCAAGTGCATTCCAATGTTAGAATATCACCACTGGTAGAATAATATTCAACAAAAGCCTGCAACAGTGTAATGGAACAATTAGAGAATCTTCGGTTTTAAACAAAAAATCAATTGTATTGATATTACACCATCAACCCTAAAAAATTTCTCAAGCATACAGCCCAACTGAAGAGCCTACACTTCAGATAATCCTTGGTATTTTTTTTAGTATTGTAGTTTTGAGATGTAGTTGGGACAGAGCTATGAATTTGAAAGATGATAAAGATGATAGTGCACTTAAAATAAAAAGAGGCATTTACATACATACCAGCCAATTCCTGTGTATTTACGTATCTAACACCTAAACTTAACTTTTTACAATTATGCCACCCAGATATTTCATATCTCAGCAAAAATACTGAAATATGCCAGGTCATGCATAGGTAAAGTGACATATATGTAAAAAATAGTTTAGGTGTTATGTAAATACAAAGGAATTGAGTGGTATGTGTGTAAATTTTCCAAATGAAAATTATTAAAATCAATTATTTATAATAACTAACCTCAATTCCTTCACTAGAAAGTTTCAGGGAATGCTTTTGAGAGTGAGCTGATACCATATTGAATACAGAAACCACGTCGAGTAAAATCTGATACAATACAAAAGGGTTCCGACTTCAAACATCAGTTTTTTTTTTTCCTAATGTAATTGATATGAACAAATTCAGATAGAAAATATATTTCACTTTTTCAAATCTGTAAAAAAAATATTATGTCAAACCATTCAAAAAAAATGAAATTAGAAAAGAGAAAGACAAGTACTCTTTTTAAAATTGGACAAAACATAACAAGTGCAACATGAAAGATTCCAATTAAAATTTACAGCACCAAAGATATACCTAAATGCGGCGCTAAGTAACAGTCGCATATATAGAACAAAATATTACATGTTGCTAGAATAGAACCAAGAAATTTTATTCATGCAAAGAGGAGTATAAATACCCATTAAATGATCTACTAGTAAGGAAACAGATTAAAACAAAATAAAAGTAAAAAAGGAAAGTAAATAAAAGCAAATCAAAATAAATAATACAGAATTATGTATATTAATATTCTAATTTTCTAATACTCCCCCTCAAGTTGAGGCATAGATGTTAGTCATATTCAACTTGTATTTGAGGAAGGTTCTTTGTGAAAATATCTGTCAACTAACCACTAGACGACACAAACGGAACACAAATTTCTTTAGACTCAAGTTTTTCCTTAATAAAGTGTCGGTCAATCTCAACATGCCTGATGTGATCATGTTGGATTGGGTTGTGAGTAATGCTAATGACAGCCTTGTTATCATAAAACAACTGTAAGAGAGCGGAGACTATCATACATAGTTCGTGAAACATGATGTGTAACCAGAGAGCTCCATAAATTCCTAGGGACATAGACCAAAATTCGGCTTCTGCACTGCTCCAAGCAACTATAGACTGCTTCTTGCTTTTGCACGTAACTAGGTTTTCCCACACAAATGAGCAGTACCCCGAAGTAGATCGCCGGTCATAAATGAACCCAGCCCAATCCGCGTCTGTATAAAGTGCAATAGAACGAGATGTGTGGTGGGGAAAAAACAAACACGAGTTTGGTGTGACTTTCAAATAGTGGAGAATCTGATGAACTTGGAGGTGGTTCTCATAGAAATCATGCATGAATTGACTGACTATACTAATTGTGTGGCATATGTCGGAACGTGTATGAGCAAGGTAGATGAGGTTTCCCCACAAGGCGCTAGTAGTGACTCTTGTTTACAGGAACTGCATTGAGAACATCAAATAGTTTTTTATTGGGGCCCATCGAGATAGCTAGTGATTTGAAGAGGAGAAGATTGGTCTCTGTCAAAAGGTCAATCAAATATTTCAGCTGAGGCAGACAATTACCCTGATATGATCGAGCAACTTTCATGCCTAAGAAGTACCAGAGATCTAAAGTCCTTCATTTTAAAGGCAACAACAAGTGTTCCTTTCAGAGACTACAATGATGGTAGATCATTACCTGTGAGAACAATATCGTCAACACAGAAAATAAGGATCGCTACCTGGTCGCTAGAGAAATGTCAGAAGAAGAAAGTATGGTTTAATTGAGCCTGAGTGAATCCATCGTCTACCACCACCTTCTAAATTTCCTAAACCATGCCCTTGGTAATTGCTACAATCCATAGAATACGTAAATACACAGGAATTGGCTGGTATGTATGTTGAGTAGGGTGTCAGTTTTTACGGAAATGTCAGTTTTTCTCTCAACTAGCTCATTTTGTTGAGGAGTGTCGGTACAAGAGTTATGATGAAAGATGCTCTTACTTACCAAAAATTCTCCTAATATAGAGTTAAAAATTTACGATCATTGTCAGTTTGAATGATTTGATTAGAAGTTTTGAATTGGGTAAAAATGAAGATGTTAAAGTTTTTTAAAGTGATAGCAGCTTCAGATTTATCTTTTAAAATATAGACTCATATCATCCGAGTGTGGTCATCAATCAAAATAAGAAATTACCATTTACATGATATCACTAGGAGTGTGAGAGAGGTCTCATAAGTCACTGTGAATAAGAGAGAAATGAGCGGAATATCTATGATTGTGGGGTGGATAAGTAACACAATGAGGTTTAGCTAACCAGCATATTTCACATTTGAAATTAGGATTATTATCAATAAATCAACAGATATAAATTTTTTATGTACTACAAACTAGAATGACCCAAATGACAGTATAACAACATAATAGGACATTCAATGGATTGAGATAAATTGTAACTACTGAGTAGAATGTCCTCTTTCTCTCTCCATGTTTTTCTCTTGAAAGAAGTAGAGCCCGCAAACCCTTTTAGCAGTTCCAATCATCCTCCATGAACGACGATCCTGAAAGACACAGACATCTGAGAAAAAACAAGCAACGCAATCAATTCATATGTCAATTTATTGACAGATAAAATATTATATTTCAACAGACGTACATGTAATATAAATTCCAAAGTTAGACTTGTTATTAAAACAACAAACCCTTCACCAGCAATGAAACTTTAGGACCCATCAAAGGATGGTATGTTGAGAAAGCTTCAGAGATTCCAGTCATATTGTTCATGGCACCTGAATCAATGGTCCTTGGAAACAAAAGATTTGGCCAAAAGTTTGGATGAAGGTTTCCTGTGAAGCTTCCGACATTTATCACGAGTGTGATTAAATTTGTGACAATAATCATAAGTGGGGTGACCAGCCCGAGATTGAGCACTATTAAAGACCAAGGAGGATACTTCGGCAGACAGAGTGGATACACCAAGCATGACAAGTCTTTGACTCTTAGTGAAAGTGGAGCGAGTAGAAGGAACAGGATCTTGGCTAAGGATACGGCCCCAGATTTCGTCAAGATCATTGTTGAAACCTGCCAAAAATTGTAACACGTGGTCCTTTTCTACAATTTTCTAGAAAAGGGATATGCCCGCTAGAGATTCCCAAGTGTAGTCATAATACAGGTCGCATTTCATCCATAATGCAACTAGATCATTGTAGTAATGGGTCATGGTCCTCGATCCTTGTTATGTCTTAGATATCTCATAGAGTTGGCTGGAACTCCCTATATTTTAGTAGGTATCATTGACTGTCATCTAGAGGGCACTAATGGAAGGAAGTAACATGTATGATCGGCCTATCAAAGTCTCCACAAGTTGATTAGCCACAACATGACCATGAAATTCTTCACTTCTCAAGCCCCATATCTTGGGTCATTCTTTGAAAGTTCAAGAATCATGTCAGTGAGATGATTGAATTTCCCGCGCCCTTTGATGAACAATGACACAGATTAGGACCACTGGTGAAAGTTATTGTCATTTAGTTTATGGGTTATAATCAAGAAGTTCATGTTCTTTTCATATCCTCTGATCTGCAGAAGAACGGAGATTGAATTGATCCTCAGGTGGAATCAAACCATCTTTCGATGATGGCTCAACGTTGGAGGAGTCTGTTGTGACTCCGATTGAGTCATACGAGATGTTAGGTTGCGAGACATCGTAAAGTTTTGGTTGCTCGAAAGGTTCTCATTCGACCTAAAGCGTGAGCCAGCTGGAAGAAGGTTCTAGGAAAGCAAAACAGAGCTCCTGAAGTAGCCGACGGCAAGGATAGAGGATCTGTCCTGAAGCTGACAAAATTTCCCACGCTGGATGGAAGCAGTCGGCTGGATGGAAGTAGATGCCTGGAGTAGATCCTTTAATCCAGCGGACCAAACTTCTCACACAGATAGAACTTCCCACGCTGGATTTGGCTGAACTCCTCAACACTGAAGCAGGCGGATCTATCTCGACGTAGACCAAACTACCCACACTGGATCTAGTCGTCTGGATGGAAGCAAACGCTAAATCGAGTGGCCAAAAGCATACCTTGCTGGCTGAGAAGAAGGAATTTGTATTGGCCAGCTAGCAACACAGAGAAGGTCGTTGACAGGTAACCACGAATCTGATACCATGTTAGAATAAAACCAAAAGATCTAATTAATGCAAATAGGTGTACAAATACTCATTACAGGATCTATTAATAAGGAAACAAATGAAAATGAATTAAAAGAAAATAAAGAAAATAAATAAAAGCAAATCAAAACAATTAATATAGAATTCTGCATATTCTAGTACATGTCAACAAAAGGATAGATAAATTGGATATACTTTTTTTTAAGAAAAAATTAGATCACATATGCCATAATCTATGTGCAGCAAACAAAAAAAAAAACTTAGTCAATACAAATAAATTAAAATAAAATAAATTAGTCAATACAAATACATTGAGGGCTTATTTTGGGATAAATTTTGCTTTTTGTTTTTATATTCGTTTTTTCTTTATTTTTAAACACATGTTTGTTTAGCTTCTACAAATAAATTAAAATATTTTTGAAAAACTAAAAAATAACTTTTAGTTGTTTTTAAATACAATCACACTTTAATAAAAAAAATCACACATTCTATTTCAAATCTAAACATAAACAAGACGAAATAAAAATAAAAAAACAAAAGTGACCCCAAATAGCCTAATCTTTATTAGAATCATGCACACGACATTTGAGAAAAATAATTCCATGATAAGAATTGAACTGAAAGTTTTAGAACACTTGACCTGTTGAACAAGAACTCGAAGACGTCCGAGGCAAGCCAGTATTGTGAGTGAAAATCCCATGAAGAATGTCTTAGCAAGCAGGAGAGATATCTCACTATAAATGGTCAAGGAAACTATGGATAAAACAAACAATTAAAAAAGATCTAATACACATAAAAGCACACTTAAGAATAAGATAAATAATGTTCTACTACTCACCAAGATTCATCAATAAATTCTTCAGATTAAAATAAAAGCTTGAAAAGAAAAATAATCATGGTAAAGACTAGAAGGACCGAAGGAACAAATGGCAATTCAAACACAAAAATAGGGGGTTCAAATTGGGTTTGTGGTCAGATTCGCAACTGACCAAAAATTAACCAGACCAAATCGAAACAAATATTAAACAGGTTAGAAATTCAACCTGAACATGACCAACTTTCAATAAAATGACCCAAACCCAGCACATAAAACATGTTTAACTGAAGGAATAACATCTATTTGTGTCATATTTAATCATTTTTTGGGTAAATTTCAAGTCAATTTTGGGTCAATTTCGAATTGTCATATTTATTTTGAGTCAATTTTGGATTAGCATATCAATTTGGGTGGAAAGGTCAACCCAACTCAAAAAATTAAATGAGTTAAAATTCCTAACTTGAACCCAACCCAAAAATGATTTGGGTCAACCCGAACATTACTTTTTCAAGTTGGGCTCTGATCGAGTTGGCAGGTTGGGTGAATTTTTGACACCCATGCAGAAAAGGTTCCAAGCATAACAATTCTCTTAAATGCCTATTCCATAGTGGTACTAAATGCGTATCCTATTAATCAGTACTCTCCTAAATACAAATAAAAGATAGGAGAAAGAAGGACATGAAAAATCACTTTCAATTGGAGGTTTGCCGCTTACAATTTAATGAAAAACTGTTGAAAAGCAACATAACGTTCAAACAAATATTATCTTTAAATTCAGTTAGAAATAAAAAAATAAATAAATGGATGATTAGATGGAGAATACACAACCATATTGAATCACAATGGCACCATCATATTACAATCAAAATTTTATAAGAAAATAAGGAAAGGAAACCAAGTCAGAAATACATGAATAGCATAAGTTAAGCTGCGTGACATGATATATCTATGCAAAACTTCAATTTTCTGAATACAAGAACCCATTTTACAAATGGAAAATTTACATGAACCACTTAATTCTTATGTATTACATATCTAACACATAAACTTCAACTTTTACCTATATCATGAAACAATGTATTTTACTTTTTAAAAGTCCTATATCATGAAACAATGTATTTAACTTTTTAAAAGTTAAAAAAGTGGTATTTTTGATGTGAAATAAAAGATTTGGGTGGTATTCATGTAAAAATTGAAGTTTAGGTGTTAGATATGTAAATACATAAGAATTAGGTGGTGTGTATGTAGATGTTCCTATACAAAAACATCAAGAGTTGAAAATTGCTTAGCCTAGTCATGCTGCTGCATCCATGCAAATTTCAAACATAAACTAGCGTGCAATAAAATATTGGTGTCTCGTAAATTACAATTCAAAATTGACATGCCAACCCCACAAAAAGTCAGATGAGAAAAACAGGCTCAACTATAAACTGCAACTTTGTCTCAAAAGAAAGGTGAAAAATTATTATCATTAGTTTTATCCAAACACCATCACAAAGTAAGCTGAGATATAGATACCAATTTTAGCAGGTATAGATCAAATTATACAAGTTCTAAGCAAGTAATGATTGAATTCCCATTCTATACTTTGAATTAGTTTATAATGGAAAATAACGCTCCAGAAAAACCGTTGATATTACTAAAGCTTTTCATTAAAGAATGAAGAGACTATTTCTCTGAAGGGCCATTCGGGATCAATTTTATTTTTTTTCCTTTTATTTTCGATTTTTTTAAGGTTTTTGTTTCAAATAAAACACTTTTGGTTACAATGACTAATTTTAAAAACACTCAAAACTAGGGGTATCAATTCAGGTCAGCAGATCGAGCTCGAGTCCGAATCTAAGATAATTCGACCTGAACCCGGCCCAAATATTATATAACAACAACAACAACAAACTTTTATCCCACTAAGTGGGGACCGCTACATGAATTCTTTTTCTCCATTTTGTCCTATTGAATATCATATTTTCATGTAATTCTACTAGATTAAGATCATTTTTTATACAATATGCTCAAGTCTTTTTAGGACTAACTCTGCCTTTCTTAAGATAAGTTGAATCTAAAACATCTACTCTCTTAACTAGATCATCAAATGCTCAACGTTTAATGTGACCAAACCATCTAAGATAGCTCTCTCTAAACTTTTTTGCAACTAAAGCTACACCAACACTTTCACGGATGGATTCATTTCATACTTTATATCTAACTGTCAAGCCACTCATCGACCTAAGCATTCTCATTTCCGCATCACTTAAGGTTTGTTTGGGCAGTTGCAGCTATTTGAAGAAGCAGTTGTGAAGCTGCTGCTAGGGCTGTCAAAAAAGCTCATTGTTTGCGAATAGTTCGTGTTCGGTTCATCAATGAGTTCGTGTTCGATTCGTTCGATAAGTAAACGAGACAAACGTGAACAATTTTTTTTTCGTTCGGTTAACTAAACGAACCAAACACGAACAGTGATGCGTTCGTTCGTGTTTGAATTGTTATTGTTCGAAATGTAAAATAATTTAAAATAATTATATAAAAAAATATATGATATTTTAAAAATTAAATTTTATAAATTATAATATATAATAAATTAATAATAATAGTATATTAATATACTATATTAGTAATATACTGATTTAGATATTATATATTTATATAATATAGGTTATATAATTAATATAATATACTATTTATATATATTAATATTAGGGACGTCAAACAGGCCCGTTGTTCGCGAACAGCTCGTGTTCGGCTCGTTCGTTAAGCAACGAACACGAACAGTGACTTCATGAACAATTTCGAACACGAGTTTATTTCAAGTAAACTAAATTTCAAACGAACCAAACACAAACACAAGCTCTGTTCGTTCGTGTTCGGTTCGTTTACACCCCTAGCTGCTGCAGAAAAAACTGTTTTTCAAAAAGCTGCGATGACCATTACAAATATATTTTATTTTTATAAAGTCGGACCACAACTCAGTTAAAAAAAGCAGTTACCACAAAAATTTCACAGAGCAGCAA
>NEWO01000009.1:272683-283402 GCA_003013225.1 Phalaenopsis aphrodite
AGTAAACGAGACGAACGTGAACAAATTTTTTTCGTTCGGTTAACTAAACGAACCAAACACGAACAGTGATGCGTTCGTTCGTGTTCGAATTGTTATTGTTCGAAATGTAAAATAATTTAAAATAATTATATAAAAAAATATATGATATTTTAATAATTAAATTTTATAAATTATAATATATAATAAATTAATAATAATAGTATATTAATATACTTAATTAGTAATATACTAATTTAAATATTATATATTTATATAATATAGGTTATATAATTAATATAATATATTATTTATATATATTAATATTAGGGACATCAAACTGGCCCGTCGTTTGCGAACAGCTCGTGTTCGGCTCGTTCGTTAAGAAACGAACACGAACAGTGACTTCATGAACAATTTTGAACATGAGTTTATTTCAAACAAACTAAATTTCAAACGAACCAAACACAAACACAAGCTCTGTTGGTTCGTGTTCGATTCGTTTACACCCCTAGCTGCTGCAGAAAAAATTGTTTTTCAAAAAGTTGCGATGACCATTACAAATATATTTTATTTTTATAAAGTCGGACCACAACTCAGTTAAAAAAAGCAGTTACCACAAAAATTTCACAGAGCAGCAAGAAATCAGTTCTGAAAAGCAAAGCAGGTTAAAAACTGTCATAAACAAGCCATTAACTTAGTCTTATGCTTCTCTTTGAAAGAGCAACATTCTACGCCATAAATCATTGCAAGTTTCACCACCATCTTATAAAATTTTCATTTAAATATAAGCGGTATTTTTCTATCACACAATAGACCTAATGCATTCCTCCACTTCAACCAACCAACCTGAATTCTACTAATAACATCCCAATCTATATCACCATCATTTTGAACAAAAAACCTAAAATATCTAAAACATTCAATTTTTAATGATTTGATCACCCATAGTTACAACTCTGCCACTAGCGCTACTGCTACCAAAATTACATTAAATGTATTCAGTTATAGTTCTATTCAAATGAAGGCCTTTAGACTCTAATATAGACCTCCATAATTCAAGTTTTTATGAATTACTTTTCTAATCTTATCCATAAGAAGGATATCATCAGCGAGAAGCCAAACCTAAACCCGAACCACCTTCAACCTGCCATTCTGACAGGTATAACAAGTTTAACATAAGGAAAACCGTTAGGTTAAAATTGAATCAATTTCGGATTAATTTAGAGTCAATATCGTGTCAATTCTGAGTGGCAGATCGATTTTTAGTCAATTTTGAATTGAAGGTTATTTTTGGGTCATTTTTTAATTTGATGGGTCAACTCAAACCTAACCCAAAAAATTAAACAAAATAGGATATTTAAATGCGAACCCGACCCAAAAATTATTCGAATCAACCCAAACCTGAATTTTTTGAGGGCGGTGCAGGCCGAGTTGGCCTGTTGAGTCAAGTTTTTACTACTCCTACTCAAAACACAATCTATTTTGAGTATTTTTTAACATAATTTATTTTTAAAAACATAAAATAATAACACGAAAAAATTACACTAAAAAACATTTAAAAAAAATTCAAAAGCAAAAAAAATTTAAGCCAAACTGGCCCTGAATGAACAAGAATGCAAAAAGGCAACAAGAATTTTGCTGCAGTATGGTGTATAACATAGAAAAACATTTTGCCATCAGCTTGGAGAGAAAATAAGATTTTGTATTGTTTGAATATAATTTTGACCTTTTAGAACATTTACAATTGAGCATGATGCCAAAAGCCCATAGTTGAAGTTTATTACCAGCATCCATGAATATATAAAGTATAACTAAAGTTTTGGATGACATTTTGTAGGGCTATGAATCAAAACAGCCTGAAAGAAACTATAACGATCACTGTGTAATCATTTTATTTGCATAAAGCACCATCAAAAAAGTGCATAGAGCCTTAGCCCAAAAATCGCAGGGGTACTTCACGAAGAGCCGGACTAGATCCCATAGCCTCCAGTGGCTCTCACCATGTAGCACTGTGTCCTATCTTGGGTTCAAGAAGTGGCTCCCATGGCATTAGCACTTTGTTATGCATGATATGTAGTTCCCATCTTCAGGCTGGCCTAATGCCTTCATACCATTTATAACAGCCTGAACACTCATTCATTGAGATATTGTTTGCTTTGGTCAAATAGTCTAATAGTTATGTCCCATTGGTGTAACTTACCGGGAGGTCACCTATCCTAGGATTACTCCCATATGAGCAAGTTTAACTTTAGAGTTGATGTCGAACTCCAAACGTTACGCCAGAAAGCGTCTTAATGTTTAAGAGTTCGACTTCATTCTATTCAAGGGATTTCACAACTATAGCATGTTTAATTATTCTTAAAAACACTTAAAACAACTTTTAGATGTTTTGAGTATTTTTAAAAACAAGCTAATTTGTTTTGAAAACAAATAAAATCATGCAAAAAAAAGAAAAATTAGACACACATGTTTTTAAAATAAAAAGAAAAGTAATCTCAATCAAGCCCTTAAAAAAAAGACAACTAAATTTTGGTCCAAAGTCACATTAAATACAAAAAGAGCAATTGACCAAATAACACTTAATTTGTGCGACTAGATTTTAACTAAGAATAAGTTATCCACTAATAAAAAGTGAATGTCAAAAAAAAAAAAAGAACATCACAAATAATTAATAGAACAATGCAAAGAAGATAGCTGCCAAAGAATTGTTCTGCAATTGCTATCACGTTCACCAACAACAAAATTTTCGACCTAACAAGGAGACTGATAACCAACATGGCAAGTTCATATAAAAGTCCAGGCATTTCTAAATTTGAAAAAGGAAGAAAATCCAAATGGCGGAAAATGATATTTCAATACATGAAAGAACATGAAGTTATAATGACATATTTTTTTATAGCAAAAATAAAGCTATGATGGGTTTCAAAATAGATTTGAGCACTTTAAATAAAAGGGGCATTTACATACATACCACCCAAGTCCCCTATGTATTTACATATCTATCACCTAAACTTTGCTTCTTGCATTTATACCACCAAATCTTTCATATTACATAAAAAATACTGCAATTTTAACTTTTAAAAAGTGAAATGCACTTTTTCAAGCATAAGTGGTATTTATGTAGAAAAGTAAAGTTTAGGAGTTAGATATGTAATACACAAGAATTGAGTCGTATGTAGGTAAATCTTCCTAAATAAAATCAATGACAGACCTTATTCCCCTCAAAAAAATGGAAGATAAACTGTTATAATATTAGTCATACGCATATGAAAACTAAAAGATGACAGAAAGAGCATAAGTTATGATTATAGTCAAAAGCACTATCTAAACAACTACAATAGTTTGACATTACAAAATAAAGAAGGCGGCATAATCAAAAGCTAATAAAGGATACATCGCAGCCTTCAGTATAGGCTCAACCATCTGCAGAAGAGAACATAAATAAACAATCATGTTTTATTAAATAAAAAGAAAAGCAAGTCTAGAAAAATAAATCAGGTCAAGCTAATTGCAATTAATTTTCTGAAGAAAAGCCTGAAGGTTTATTTTGTCCTACTTGTATCATAAATAACCAAGCATTAATACCGATCCTATGAAACCTTCCTTTTCCAATTTTAGTCATGATATGGGTAACAAAGCGTCTGGTAAAGCCCTTTAAGAAAACTTTTGGCTACTGTTTTTTTTTTTTTTTTTTTTTTTTTTTTTTCTAAAAATTGTTTTAGTGGTAAGTTTTTTTTACAAACAAATGTACTAAATGCAGTGGCTACAAGAAAGCGAAACTCAATTTTTTCGAAAAGAAATTATTGTTATTACTCACAACGGCTTTCAAAAAAGTTATTTTATTCACAATACTCTTATAACCACCTTTACAAAATCGAGTAGCTGTCCGTTGCAAGTGTGGCGGTGTTATGAAAAGCAATGCTGTGAGAAAGCTATCTCACACAGACCTTTTAATCGGTATGAATCATATATGTCCACTCTCCATGATATAAGCCGTCACTTCCGTGAAATTCAACCCCACCCCCCGCCAAGAAGAAAAAAACACAACAATTCTAAACATATCTCAATATGAAAATACAAATTTACCACAATCTACTTCCAATTAAATGATATATAAATTAATTACAAATCAACCAATAACAATTAAAAGAAAATACAAGAGGGAAGAATCAAGGGCCATAAAGTGTGGATGTAATGCAAAAATAAAATTAAATTAAAGCTTTCTTAGAAACCTAGGTGCAACTTAATTTTGACGCTTGATAGAAACTTTTATTAAATCTAATATCAAATACCCAAAAGCACTCAGATGACATAGCCTAAATGATTCGAGTGCAATGTAACATCAATCCCCATTATAAGCTAGAGGGAACCAAGTTCGAATCAACTCATTACGGATGCAATGATTTCTAAGACAAATAGACTTCTACACCACCACCTTGCCCTAGCCATATGATGAAGGGTCAGACCCTTTTTTTTGTAGGAAGTGGCTACAATAAGCTCTAAATCCATTACTCGTAGAATATTGGTTCCTGACCTCTGCAAATATATGCTTGTTAAGCTAAGTACCATGCACAAACAAACAAAGACAACCACTCATAATGATTTCCTTCATTTGAATAAAGATTATTGGGCCACCCAAAGAACCCCTAAATGGTCTCACAACCTTCATAAAAGCACCGATTAATGTCCTAAGATGAAACAAGTGAGCAAAGTCGTATAATAGACCTTCATGTCAATCTTGTGGTAGGGTGAAAGATTTGTTCCTCCCAATGTCAGACAGAACCTTAAAAGTCCCAAGTCTTCTGACCACCTCAAGGCCAACCAAGTTGCTCATTATACAGCAGTGGCTTACACTTCTCCTACAAAATGTGTTCTAGTTATTTGGGGAGCAAAGCACCTCAAATATAGAGAACTCCCACCACTAACCCTAAAAATGCCCTATGCAATGGCTAACCAATTAAGCCTAGTTGGTGGTCTCCACAAATTCCCCTGCCCAACGCTATGGAGTTCATCAAGCAAAGTGACATGCACCAATGTAAGAAGGCAATCACCAATAACGCTGCATTATTTGCATGATAGGTAATTCAGCCACCTAAAATCTTCTTAACGGACAAGTGGACCTCCTTAAGGGCACAGATGATTGCACCTAGAAACTGTTATTTCGGCTTGTTCCTACAGCCAGAACCATCAAAAAAGAATATATATAGCACACATGCTTACATAGCATGCGAGCAAGATATGACAGACATGGTGCATGACAGCTGTAAATATATGACAATACATCAAGAAATATTTTCTTTTATAAATTAATAAAATAAAATGCATAGCAAAAACACACAATAATAATGTTTTTTTTTTATTATTTAAAGCATTAGATAATGACATAAAATCATTACGAACTATATAATAACCAATCTAAAAGCAATTCTCTTATCATGCAAGAAAAAAAAAATCAAGGTTAGCATTTAGTCGATAAATATAAAAAATAATCTTAGTAAAAGCAACATCATTTTCCTCAGAAACCTAAAATCTCATAACAAAATATTAAAAAATAATCGGTTTATAGTTTTAAGGAAATGAACAAAATAATCAAGGGTAATAATTTAAATTCAGATTGAAAGAGAAGTTAGAAGTCATGGCATTAAGCTATAATAATTGAGTAAAGGAGAGAGAGTTGAATGCTCAACTGGGAGAACAAGGCCCAATGATTGTCACACTCCATGGGAAGAGCAACATGTCATCACTTAACACTCAAACAGGTGAGAGATGGGTTGTTAGAAACACCAAATGAAGTTGAGCTAGTGGTTCTTGAACATCACACAAGAACAAATAGGAATACCAAACAATTGAAAGCTATAACCAAGCACGGAGATTGCTTAGGCTAAGAAAGACAAGCATCTGAGCAAAAGCAAAGGATTATGATGGCTTGTAGGAGTAAGAAATCATATCGCACAGGCTTTGATTCATGAATGTTGAACTCAAATAAGCAAGAAACGAAATAGAAAAATGATAACTTCTTTAGAATCATAAATTCCAAAATTTCATATGATTACAAAAGAATATTCCCGTTATAATTTCTACAATTTTATTATAAGCACAAAGATAAACCTTTATCATTTATGAGTACCATTATAGTGATTGGTGGATATACATATAAGGATAAATAGTAATGTAGTTCTAAATCTTCATTCACGAAGTTTCCCAATAAGTTATCTTCCGAGGAATTGCTGATTACTATGGCAAGGATAACACCATCAATGTGACGGAAAGTTAATTTTATTGACTATCAATAAAGAGGGATGTTCAGTGACTACTATTGTAATAGGTATGACAAGTTTATAAAGCAAAGATCTGGAAAGTACATTGCCTTGCCTATTCCCTATGGGCCTAGTAAGATGTTTTCATGGATTTTTAGACTTATCTGAAACAACAACTAAAAGGGTATGAAAATATTTGTATGGTATTTTAATAGTTGTAGATAGAATTACCAAAAAAGCCCATTTTATGCCTTGCTCTAAAAACCACTAATACCTCTCTTACAACCAAACTATTTCTCAAAGAAATAGTTTGGCTACATGGTTTACCTTTTATCATAGTTTCTAGCAAGAATGTTAGGCTTATTTCTTACTTTTAAAAAATATAGTGAAACAAATCTAAAATTTTCGTTAACCTTTCATCCACAAATGGATGGACGAGAATAACAAATAGAATCTTAGGAAACTCATCAAGATGTTTAATAAATGCATTGGGAATTATGATCTTTACCTTGCTAAACTGAATTTTCTTATAACAATATGATTTATTAAAGAGTAAAGAAATCACCCCTTAAAATTCTATATGATTATAAACCCCAGAGACCCCACTGACTTAGAAGAGTATCCTAATAACAAATCCAACGGACAGAGACAAACAGCTCACTACTTACATAACTAACTCTAGCACATACTTCATCACAACCCTTGAGGCATAACTGAATCCATCCAGACCATCAGCTCTTCTGCTGTGGAAACCAACTCAAAGAGACATTTGCATATATATACATATTATTGTGGTGATATAAATAGGGTTAATATGTTTAGGGTTAGGGTTATGCATGAGAATGTTGTCTTGAAGCATAGGGTTAAGATTTAGGAGAGATTGTCTGTCTCTCAAATTGTAGGTGCTCATTGTTATGTATTTGAGTTGTGTTGTTTGGGTTCTTGAAATAAAATATTTTTCTTTGCCCTAATTTCTGCGGAAAATCGTCTTGGGTTGTATCAATTCGGTATGAGAGCAATCAATTCTCGTAATGAACAACATGAACGTTTTGTGCGATACAACCACAATTCGAGCTAGCTAGGATGCCAAGGTCAAGATCGCAGCATGCGTTACAGTCACAACTTGAGCTAGTTGGGATGCCAACAACGAGATCAAGACATGTTGGGAAGCCAACGATAAGATCGTCACAATCTATGAAATCTTAACGTACAACACAGTCGTGATTTGTGGTAATCTTAACGTCAGGATCATCGCAATCAATTCTCGTAATGAACAACACGAACGTTTTGTGCAATACAACCGCAATTCGAGCTAGCTGGGATGCCAAGGTCAAAATCGCAGCATGCATTACAGTCACAACTTGAGCTAGTTGGGATGCCAACAACGAGATCACGGCATGTTGGGAAGCCAGCGACAGGATCGTCGCAATCTATGAGATCTTAACGTACAACACAGTCGTGATTTGACCTAGCTAGGAAGTTGACAAACGAGATAGCGACAGACAGGTCCCGTATTTGTGACAATAACCTCGCGTTACAGTTGCAATTTGAGCTAGCGAAAAAGGTTACATTGGGATCGCGGCATACAAAGACCTGAAACTCCCATCTTTCTCCTCCCAATCCACTCCTACCTAGGACCATTAGGGAAGGAGACTTCGGCGCAGGAAAACATCAACTCCCAAGATCGAACCTCTCAATAAAGTTGCAATTTGAGATAGTTGAGAAGCCAACAATAGGATTGCCGCTTAAAGGAATTCAAAAACAATATAGGGAGTAATAACAGCCAAGAAAGTAGATGCTTTGGAGAAGAAACTGGAGGAAACAATGAGCTAAATCAAATCTGAATTGGACGAGTGTTTCTCGGCATGGAGGTGCGGTTCTCGTCCATCAATGAGAGATTTACAGCCCTGGAAGAAATGATGAAAAAAATAGCGGAGTTTCACACAAACCTGGCGCCACCTATCGCGAGATCGAACAACAGCAGTTTGAGAGGATGCAAGCTGGAACAATCTGAAGAATTCGTGCAGCATCAGGGCATGGTTGCTGCTTTAGGTGGATTTAGAGCCATGGGATCGAACGCGGGAATCTGGAGGGGACTTGAACGGCAGCAATATGAAGGATTTGCATAGCATCATTGTGTTAGGCTGATCTAGAGCCATGAGATCAAGCAAAGGAATCAAGAACAGACTAGTGGCAAATTTTGGAAGATATAACATGACATTCGAATGGCTGGAACAAACAAAAGCAGGCAAGATTGCGAGGAGTCAGATGCAAATTCGAGCAACAATATCTGAAGAGAATTGTGCGCTATTTGGAGGTTTAGAATGGGCGGCAGTAGACGAAATGGAATGATGTATGATTTGGAGCTGAAGAAGATAGACTCAAAGGATTGCGGCATATAACAGGAAATCACGGTGGGTGGGACCCCAGCAAAAGCCGCATCTAACTGCATCTGTTCCATTTGTTGTGGCAGCCTTCCAGGCAAAAAACGATTTAGGAGTAACGATGGGAAAAAGACAAGTAGAGAAGAGTCAAGGAATTTGGACTACATCAAATAATAAATAACAAAAGACTAAATTGTTTAGGGTTAGGGCCATGCACGGAATTCTTGAATATTAGGATTAAAGTTTAGGAGAGATCGTCTACCTCTTGAATTGTATGTATTGGGAGAATCACCTACCTCTCGAAATGTAGGTGTTTATCTTTATGTATTTGAGTTGTATTGCTTGGGTTATTGAAATAAAATATTTTGCTTTGCTCTAATTTTTGTGGAAAATCTTCTTGGTTTGTATCACACTTCTCCCATACGTCATTAGTCTTGACACGTGTAAGGAATTTGGACTACCATAGCACATCACCTCCAATGCACAAATTGCTCCTGAATCAGCCAACTAAAAATGACCGACATAATGTCTCCATGAAAGACCTCACTATGACACAATACCTATCCAAAATCAAATCCATAAAAGGTACAGTAGCAGCTGCTGAAATAACCCTCAATTCTGAGGATATCATCCACTATACATTGAATGGCCTACCACCTTCATACCCACCTACAACCTCTGAAGACGACTAATACTTTTTTCTGCAACGAAGAAACAAACCAAACCACTGATGCAAAAAGCTAATTACAACTCACTGTTCAGCCCAACAACCACACAGCGCTACAGACCACAAAGTCATGGGCGAGGCCAACCTCACCGCACCAAAAATATATCAAACTACACAAACCTTCCAACAATCTAGACATTGGAGAAGCAAACAAACAAAAACAATCTGCAGTCAAATCTGCAATAAGATTGGGCATTCCGTAGCCAAGTGTTGGCATCACATAAATCTATCTTACCAACCAGCCCCTCCCCAAGCTCTACTTGCCAACACAGCTCAGCCTGAATCAGGATTGGTTCTCAATACAGAGCCACTCCCATATTACAGCAGATCACACTCAGCTTCATAACATTTAGCCCTACCACAGTTGCCAACAAATAACAGTGGGAACAATTGCTCATACTGGACAGGTACTTCTTCCCACACCCACTCGTAAGCTTCGCATTTCCTCTTTTCTCTCTGTTCCACATTTATCATACAACCTCTTCTCTGTTCAAAAAATAACCATTGACAACACATGCTCTATCACCTTCGATCAGATCGATTTTACCATCAAGCATAGCCGGACCAACAAGATCCTTCTCCGCAACTCCTGTAACAGTCTCTTCCCATTCCAACCAGCCATCCTCGCCTCCATAGCTACAAGCACCAGCAACTACGAAAGGTGACACAATCACTTAGGCCATTCTCAACGCTCCACAATGAAGCTCAAAGCTAAGGATCATCCATCTCTATGTATCCAACTTTACAACATTATAATTCCTATTACATCGTAAAAAGTCACAAATAACCCCTTTCTACTTCTACTATATGTACCTATCAACCCTTAGCCATATTACACTCTAATGAATGCGGTCCTTCCCCAGTTATTTCTAATCAAGGATACCACTATTAAATTTCTTTTATTTTGGAGTACTCTTGCTTTTGCTGGTTTTACTTGAAGCAAAACAAATCTTAAGCAATCAACATAATCACAAATTTTATCACTATGACGGAAAGACATGTTCAAACCAAACTGATAATCCACCGAACAGACAACGGTGGTGAACACATTAGCACAACTGAAAAAAATCTCCTTAATTGCAACGGTATCCTTGTAACACCCAATTTTAAAAAACAAGTAAAATTTCAGCAATTTTAAATTATATCTTAAATTTCACATTCTTCAGATCTCAACCGAATCAATTTTGTAAAATTCTAAATGTCAAATCGATCAATTTAAAATATAATATCATGTATGAATTTTTAATATATGAAAAGATATCCAATTATGAAGTTATAAGTTTAATTATTTTTAATTAAACTCCTAATCCCGCATCATCAAAGAAGTAGTCGACCCTTTTTTTGCACTTAGGTGCGCATGCGACAATCTGAT
>NEWO01000009.1:288268-302104 GCA_003013225.1 Phalaenopsis aphrodite
ACTCGATTTAGGTTCCGAGGTTATCGTATGGTACGATGTAAACCCTCTTATCTCTGCGGGCTATTTGCATAATCAGATATTATGCAAGTGTAAGTCCCAAATAATAAAACTGGCAAGATCAAACACTTAATTAATTTTGTCTCCAAAATGTAGCCACACCGTAGGATAGTTTGGGAAGTCACTGAGGATTCCCCTCTGGATCTGTGACATCCCCTACCTTTTACTTCCTTTGGACTCTTGAAAGAGCTGTTCCTACTTGAGCCACTCCCACTTATTTTTCCACGTCCTACCGTGAAAACCTAAACCTTGAAATCTTGAAGACTAGAACCATTGATCATTATCAAGAGTTTTCTCAAGTGATTTCCGTCACTTGGGATGTAATTAACTATAGGGGCTTGCCTCTATAGGGAACTTGGAACCTAGGTAAAATAAACTCTATTTAATCCTTGTATTAGATAGGGGAACTTGTCGGTCACACATAAAAGGTTCGCAGACCAAACGGATGTCACAAGTCTCTTAGTTTGCAGGATTGGGTCTATCGCCGAGGTCTACACTTATTTTTCGGGAAGATGTAATATTCGCGGTATCGGGCACGATTATGCAAACTATTGGACTAATGAAATCCATTTGGTATCATTTTTCTAAAATTAAAACATACTACTTTTAAAACTCAAACTATATATTTATTATATTAAATTAAATTTCAAAAATTATTTTCATATACCATATTTTCAAATAATCTATCGAAAAAGTTGACCGACACTCCCCTCCCCCCATCTCTCTATTTCGGGAACCTGAAAGCTCCAACGACTCTGTTACAATGCAGAAGCAACTTGCGCGATCAACAAAGGGTAGCAAGCAACGATTCATGGATCCAAGGCAAAACAGGTCAAAGGGAAATTCATTTTCAAGGTATTCCTAACATTCATTTCTATCCATACATTTTTGTTTTAATATTTGCCACGAATTGAGACATTCCATGTCTTTCCTATTGTTGTGGCTTTGCAAGAACCGTCATGGGAATGTCGAATTGAGAGTTATGCTCTCTGGTAGATCCATTTCACAAGTTGTATACGAGTTAAGGGGAAAGAAAGATGAGAGAACGAAATAGAAAATTATCGGGAAGACATATTTATGTCAGAAGCCCTTTCTAGGTAAGTTAAAGCAAGAAATCAAATTTGAGATTAAATTAAGATCTTAGTTGTGAATTCATGAAGTTTTAAGGAGTACAAAGTCTAGGATATTTACACTAGACGGCGAACTCGAGACAAGCATGAGAAAACTCATCGTAGAGTTACTCCGTTAATTGAGATGAAATAATAATGTGTTGCTTTAAGAAAAACAACCTTTTATATTCCCATGTTATCATGTTTGACACTATTGCATTTAGAATTTTATGTATTTTTTGGATTAATACCTTAATAAACTGTATGACCTTACAATAGATATGATTTTACTATATTATGAATCTGATGAATATGTTTATAAATTCATTGTTTGCAGGCATTGGTTTATTATGTTTTATGCATATAATATATAAAATGTTTATGATAACTACTTGTTATAAGAATTATATTTTAAGAAATGTCACGAGTGATATTATAGGTAGACAATTACATGAATTATCGCAAGTACGGACGATAGGGAACGGTGGATTTCCCGACTCCTGATATTCAGACTGGGACAAAACTTCGAGAACCATTGGGATCAAACAGGGACATAATGTAGGGAACCATTGGTACCAGATAGGATATTGATAACTGCTATATTAGGAAGGCTCCAACCTTTATCAAAAATTAATGTTGCCTTCAGGCTGGGTGACCACATATGGCATGATATGAAAATAGTGAAGGTCTATACCATTACAAGTAGCATTCCTATGATTAGATTAATGACTCTTATAACTATGTTTATGATTACACATGAATGAATGAAATATATGTTTTATATAGCAGTAATGATTCCCTAGATTACATGTCTTTTTATTTACATGATTCATACAATTATAACATATTATAACATGTGATGTGGACATACACATGAGTTACATATGAGCATACAAGTTTTTTTTCATCTATAAAATATTATTTTAACCTTGATTATTTTGCTGAACTTATTGTACTCATTCCACATTGTTGACTTTCAAAAAGATATATGACATTATTATAACATTAAATCTCAAATAAATTAACTATCCACTAAGTAAAGGTGCAAAATTGTAAGTGTCCCTTACAAACAGTATAATCACTTGCTAATCTTAATAAAATAGTGACCAGCACTTGAACTACGGTTATCAATTCATGAATAAATATGATGATAGAACATCCAACATAGTTTGAACTCTCTCTCTCTCTCTATGTATGTATGCATGTGTGTGTGTGTGTATATATATATATATATATATATATATATATTAGTAGATTACTAAATTGATTATGATAATGAAATAAGTAAAATTATATTTCTCATAATGTTAGAGATCATAAAGCATAAAGTAATCCTCTCATACAAAAAAAAAACAAATTCAGCATAAAATGTCTTTTTATTTACATGATTTATATAATTATAGCATATTATAATATGTGTTGTGGACATATACATGAGTTACATATGAACAAACTAGTTTTTTTTGCTAAAAAATATTATTTGTCTTGATTATTTTGTTGAACTTATTGTACTCATTCTACAGTGTTGACTTTCAAAAAGGGGCAATGAGCACCAGGGCTAATAGTCAGGTATGATTTATACATCTTTTCATTTCATAATCTTGTGATCTTATTCAGACTTTTGGTTACATATTTTTTTATTATATTGAATTTAACAGTCTGGTATATTTATATATATTTAGGTAATATGATTTTGCACGTTTCTGAGTATATAAATAATAAAATGAAATAAAACATGAATATTTGTGACGATTTAATTAAATTATTTCATCACTCATTGAGCCCTAATTTTGCAAATTAAGATGAATGCTAGTAAAAATTTAATCTTATTGAATCGTCCACCTCTGTTGCACCATAATTGACCCTAAAGGGGTGGGGTTCAATTGAGGTGTGACAATCCTACACCAGTATAGTTGCCCCTATACACTGGAACAAAACAACACTGTCAAATGCAAAAAGAGACACATCTTAAAAGTCTCCTAGTGCAATAACCTGTTTTGAGAAATTGGATAAAAATTTTGACGACCTAAAATATAACCTAAATTTAGATCCATCGAATTTCAATCAAAATAATTTTATAAAACTCTACGTGAAAAATTGATCAACTTAATATATAACTATGTAAATTTTGAATGAATTGAAAGTTATAAAATCAGATTTTATAACTTAATTAAACATAATTAAACCTTAATTAACCCTCATCAATCCTGCATTATTGTTTCCAACCGCCTTTCTCGTAGTTATATTCGTTGGGTCGGTCGAAGAGGGGTGCAAGAGCATTCAATATTCCACTTCTCCTCTCGATTCACTCGCATGTCCTCCATCCCTATTCGATTAGTGGCTCAGCAACAAAGGATCTTGTGATCCTTTACTATAACAATGGGGCGAGCAGCCAACTGGTAAGTCGCAGAGTGTCGAATTCTATTTACCCTATTCTAATTTCTTCCTTCGATGAGAGTAGTGCTCAGCTACTGTAGCCGCAACATAGAGCTGTAGACGACATTTTCAAGCTCCAGGTTAAAATTGCTAAGTGTGAAACTGATTTTAGCGACAATTGGAACTTTCATTCCCTTCCTCTTATTTTCATTTTGAGTTTTGCCTCATTTTTTGGAGCATTGTTCGTTTCTGATAATCATCGAAGAAGCCGAATTTGCGCCAAAAGTGTTGAATGTGGTTTGCGAGCTCCGTAAGAGTTTTAGCACAGCATCAACGAAGGGAAAGAGGAGGGAAGAATTTTTAGCAACTTTGGAAAGGCGAACTTGTGACGAAAAGCCTAGTTGAGGTAAGAAAGCTACTTTTTTTATTAAATTATCACACGATCTAATATATATTTTGAATTCTTAAGTCGTTTAAGATTTCAGGTTGGTTACCTGAAGCTGCAAGTTCGAGACAAGCATATAGAAGATCGTTGTAGGACGACTCCGTAAATTTCAAGTAAAATAATCCCATGCTAATTTAATAAGAATAACTTGATTTATGGAAATAATTGAATCTTAAAGTTTAACATTATATTTTATAGGTAATTAAGCTCAACATAAAATCACCACAACCTCCAGCTAACCATCAAAGATTAAGATAAGTAATTATATTTCTAAATTTCAGTAATTGTTCTTATTTCAAAATGTATGTCTGACTCTATGTATCCTCTAGTTTAGTTAGAATTTTCAAAATTGTACATACAAAATATATGCATGTCAAAAAAGATATACAAGATAGAATAAGAAATAGATATGCATGATAAACCTGATAAAAAAGATACGCTTGAGTTAAGAGGTATGTATGATATGAGAATTATATCTGATGAATAGTTGCAGCATAGTAAGAGTAAATATTCATGTTATTAGATGCATAAAGATAACTTAGAATAATGTATGTTTTAAAGAATGAAATAACTTATATAAGAATGTTTGTATGTGCATGTTCGGAGAATTCATCCCTTAATGGTACACGCAGGGGACGCTAGTATACTCGCTTGCGTATTGTTTTCTATAATCTCAGATATTTGTGATGATTAGATCACCAACCGCTGTGCTAAAGGGATAATATCGGCTAGGGGCGGTTAGATCATAACTTACCTCCCCAGACAATTGTGATATTTACATTGTTAAACGATGTGCTAACGGGATAATATCTATCAAGGGCAAGTAAGGGTATTTTCACCTTAGACAATTGTGCTGTATAGATCGCTAACCGCTGTGTCAATGAAAGTTTACGGATAATATCAGTCAAAGGCGAGTCAGGTTTGTTGACGGTGATCTTCACAGAGACAAATGTGTATGTAAAGTATAAAATTAAAGTAAAATTAAAGTAAATATTTATAGAAAATTAAGTATTCCATTTAGAAAAAGTCATTGATGCATGCATTAGCATATATCAGATTGCTATTAAAAATATGAAAGAACAAATAAATAAAAGTGGAGCAAATGTATACAGGAGGCGAGAACAACAACCAGAAAAGTACCAATTTTAACTTATTTATTTTTATTGCTTTCTTTAGTGACTCTTTCAAGTATTATTTGAATAGTAAATTTATTATGATAAAAAATAGAATAGCATATAATTGATTTCCACTATCTGACCGTCCGTCTCCATCTTGGTAAACTCCAAGCCCCGTGCCAGATCGTAACACTTGCTCTAGAATCCATAGCCAACGTACCTAATACACTATGGTCCGACAATGCACTGGTTGTCATAGATCTCATAACTTCTCCCATCTCGGAACACAAAGCACAAATCCTCATTCCAATTCTTCTACAAACAAAAAGCACCATACAAGCATCTATGAACTCTTGGTTGTTTATGTTATTGGTGACTGACACCTTTCCCCAAACAAACTTAGCCCGTGCTCTATTTCCAATGCAAATTCATTGGCTATGCATTCGATCACAAGGGCTGCAAATGTTGGAACCCCACCTAAGGCCAAGTATATATGTCCAAATACGGTCTGATTCAATGAATCCATCTTTCCTCTCAAAACAAACAGCTCAAACCGTAGTCTCATTCACCAAACTCGAACAACAACACCGATTCACCATTCTCTCACCTTGGACCCATCCCACTACTTCCAAATTCATTTTCAAACTACCTGCCACTACTCACTCCTCCCTCCAATTCCGTTGCTACCCCAACCATAACACAAGTTGCATATCCAACAACTCCATAAACAACAAACACCAACTCCTCGCCTCTATAAAAGGCACCACAACCACCACCTATCCCTCAGCGTCATGACGCCATCCCATAATCACCATAACACAGAGAAGCCTTAAACCCAAACAACTACTCGACCTCACACATCACCTTATCGATATACCCGACATCCTAATTCATGCTATTAAACACTCCCATTGGCGGAAAGCCATGTTTAAAGAATTCCAAGACCTTCCATCCCAAGGCACTTGAACACTTGTGCCATCCTTTCCCAATCTTCACATACATGGATGCAAATGGACCTATAAAACCAAATATCCTGCTGAAGGAAACAAAGCCCGCTATAAAACTCACCTCATAGCTCAAGACTTCAAACAACAGCAAGGAATTGACTATACGGGCCAAATTTCCAACCATATGAATCCTTCTCAGCATTTCCATAGCCCGCAATTAGACAACTACACAACTCGACGTCTCAAATGAATTCCTTCATAGCGCTCTCCCAGAAATCTCCTATATGTCACAACCACAATGGTTCAAAGAGCCTCTGAAACTCGATCATGCCTGTCTCCTCAAAAAGGCCATCTATAGCTTAAGCAATCTCCACGTCAGTGGTACAACACTTTCTCGTCAACTCTACAATACCTCAGAATCAGTTTCAGCAGTGCAGATCCTCCCTAATAATTTATCACATGGATATCATCCTCATATATGTGTGTGATATCCTCCTAACAGACAACAACATTTCCAACATGTAGAAACTCATCAACCAACTTCAATAATTCTTTCAACTAAAGAATCTTGGCCAAGTAAACAACTTTGTAGGCATCCAGGCTACTCAGGCTACTCAACAGCAGCTGGACTTCATCTCCACCAAACAAAGTATGCTTTGGATGTTCTGAATAGGACTGGAATGACAAACTGCAAAGCAATCCACAGCCCATCTACCCGACAGTGAAAACAGACTAAAGACAGCCTCACCTTCACCGTCTCATAGATTCACTATAATACCTCACAATGCAGGTGCGAATAGAGACAATTGCGCTGACGTCAACAACAGGAAAGCCAATTTCAAATATTGCACACTTTTGGGCCGAACTCGTCTCATGATCAGTTAAGAAGAAAATAAATATAGAAAGATCCTCTATCGAAGCAGAGTATCAAGCACCTGCCACAAACCACTGATGTCGTATGACTCCATATTTTACTTTGACATTTTCACAGATATCCCTCAGCCAACTCCCCTTTATTGAGACAACATTGCAGCGCTTGTCTTAGCAAACAATCTGATCTTCCACGCAAGAACCAAGCATATAAAATTGGATTACCACTTCATCAAAGACTGCATTAAATCAAATCAAATCACAATCCAGCACATTTCTTTATAAGATACTCTTAACCGGCATCTTCACCAAACCTATGACTACATGCAAATTTGGGAATATAAGACACATTGTCCATTCAAGTCGTTGGGAGGGGTACTGAAACATTTAAATGAACAGAGAATATTTGGAAGCTGTTTGCTACACTCTTCCTCAACCTAAATTCTCCTATCAGAATTCACTCTATTTCTTCTGTCTATGTGCGTACTTACAAATAATCATGCTTTCATAATTCCATGTATTTCATAACTTTCGGTTGATATTAGACAGTAGATTGACATGAGCAATGCTAAATATGCTCAAACTGTAAAGCAAAATTATTTTGCAAGGAAATTTAATGAAGAATATCGTTTAATATCCAAGCAAGGGCCTGTGATCCTTTCCAAATTGCTAGAAATTTTAAAGATGATGTATATTTCTTGAATAGCAGCATGATATATTCATTAGTGTAAGTTTAAATATTGAAAATATCGTGTCATAACAAGAAATTATACTACCTAGAAAACTGCAGACTAACTCTTTTTCAAAGCAACATAATCGTCAATTATTAGTCCCATCCTAGCCAAATTTCTTTTTTAAGTTGAAGGCATCACTTCGGATAAAATGCCAGCAAATAATGATTGACATCATATGTTCCTGATCAAATAAAAGAATTGGCCGCCTTTAAGAATACTTTAATAACTATAAATCATAGACAAGAGTGCACTAGATTTGATTCATGACTACATTAATGTTAACTCTTTAAAGCAAACTTACTCCCGATCTAATAGAGTTGAAGCATAATAGCATTAAGTGATGTAAAAGCCAGCAGCAAGATCACAAACAAAATCTCTTCCCCTTTCATTATTATTATAAAAATTTATTTCATTTATTTTAATAGCAAAGTGGAGAGAACAATGCATAGTTGACGTCTCTCCAATCAAAAATAGGGGTGGTGTGCCATCTCTCCTTCATTCAACATTTTTCCCATATTAAATGGCTTAATCCAAGACTACTTCCACAATCCAAGACTTATGTGTAGCCCTCTAAGTGAGTGGTTTCTTCCATTATAAGCCATATGGTCAACAGCTCCACCTGCTTTTCAAGTTAGAATGTTGCAAGAAATTATTCGAATCACTCTGTACAAGGAATAATGTAAAACTCGCAGTATATTTATCTAGATTTCTTAATGCACAAATATACTAGAAAGCTTAATATCAATTTGGGATTCTCATTTCTCTCTTGGGATAGCTTAGTGGCTCCTCTTGAATGAATTCTTAAGGTGAAGGATTTCTACATTCATCCCCTCTCAAATCTGAATCCTAGAAACCTCTCCAGAACCATCTCCACACCTTTTATAAAACCCTAGAACTAGTAACCCAATTCAAGCTATTTATACAGTTCAAAAGGATGTGATTGACAAAATGGAGGAACTAGTAACCCAATTCTCCACATCCAGTCTGAATTTCAAAACATGTGCAAAAGTAACAATTAAAAAAAAATCAACTCCAAAGCAAAACAAAGATGAATAATCAATTTATAAACAGAAAATCTCACCAAACAAAAATAAGTCAATAAATGAAAATAGCTACTACACCTGTGATAGTAAGCGTGCCACACCCAAGAGTCGATTGTGGTAGGTGTGCTTTCCACCTTGGTTCTTATTCTTATTACTGTATGATAGCAAGAAAATAAAACTTCAAATAATAAGTTGAACATTCATAAAATATATCAGCATATAAATCATACAATAAATCAATAATGCAGAACAAATTGAGAAATAAATTATTTAATCGGCATAAAAATAATAGTTGTAATAAATCATTGAACTAATAATGAACAGAAGCATTAAGCTTTAAACTTAAATTCAATCCGCTATAAATCAAAGATAGCAGGATTAGCACTCTTTATATCAAATTTTTGGTTCTACCAAAAGTTTAAATTTACCCAGAAGTTCACCAAAATAATCAACATTACAGTGAAAATCATGAAAGAAGATTATAATACTTAATCAAAAATAAATTTAGAAAAAAAACATACAACGTTGAATGAGAAGTATTTTCAATAGAAAATTTCTCTCTAGTGACAAGGAAAAGGGCATTCAAGATCTGGCCGAGCCCTGCTAACTGTAGAAGCCTCAAATCCCTCCTCACCTAGGAAAACACAATAAGTATAATGAAAATTCAAAAATTAACTATAAACTGGAGAAGATAAGAGCAAAGAGAAGAGAAACAAGATAGAAGAAAACCAATTTTATTCATCATATTCTATTACATTGCAAAATAAAGGAAAAATATTACACCATTTTTTTAATACACTAAACAATAATGATAAGAGGAATCGTCATAATAATATAACTACAGCTATTAGATAAAAAATACAAGCTTACATCAACCCATTCATAGAAAATCGACAAGAGGAAATTAGGATACATGGTTGTTTAAAAAAAAATCTCATATACCTAATAAGTAAAGTAATATAATTGGGATTCTGCAATTATTTTGAAACTTACTAACCCAATATGGCAGCAATGATAGACGCCACAATATGGTAGCTATAAGTTAAATCGACGATAATTGGAAAGCCGGCTACGAAAAGATGGTAGCAGAACTAGAGTCTGCAATATTCCTCCTCAAGTTGGACTACTCAAGTTAAACATTCCAAGCTTGTAAACTAACTTCTAAAATATTGATTTAAGCAAATCCTAGCCTAATAAAGTCAGCAACAAAAACATACATATTCCACACAAATGCGACATTTACTTTTTTATATAATAAAGTGGCAATCAACTTCTACATGTTTTTGTTCTATCATATAATGAACCAATTGTTGATCTTCAATCACTTAATGAACAAGCCCATTCTGCATCCATATATACCCTAATACTGATTTCTTTGTTTATAACAAAAAAATTATAATATTTTTTTTTTGTTTTGGGGTTCCTTTGAGGTACCTTACAATTTGATAACAACCTCAATGTATTCTTCATAAGGAGAATGCATGTATTGGCCCACACTACAAACTACAAAGGCTCAATCAAATCGGGTGCGGAAAGAGTCGGTCAACTTTTTTATATGAAAATAAATTTAAATTTAAATTTAATTTAATATAAGAGGCATATAGTTTTGTTTTTGAAAGTAGTGTGTTTTAATTTTTGAAAAAATAGACCAAATAGATCTCATTCCTCTAATAGTCTATATAATCGTGTCCGATACCGCGAATATTACACCTTCTCGAAAGATAAGTATATACCTCGGTGATGGACCCAATCATGCAAACTAAGTGATTTGTGACATCCGTTTAGTTTGCAAACCTTTTATGTGTGACCGACAAGTTCTCATATCTAATACGGAGATAAAATAGAGTTTATTTTATCTGGATTTCAAGTTCTCTATAGAGGCAAGCTCCTGTAATTAATTACATCTCAAATGACTAGTGTCACTTTAGAAAACTCTCGATAATGATCAGAGGTACTAGTCTTCAAGAATTCAAGGTTTAGGTTTTCATGGTAAGACGTGGAATATCAAGTGGGAAAGAACCAAATAAGAGCAATTCTTTCAAGGGTCCAAAGGAAGGAAAATGTCAGGGAGGTCACAGATCTTGAGGAGAAACCTCAGTGACTTCCCAAACTATTCTACTGTGTGGCTGTGTTTTGAAGATGATGTTATTCAAGTGTTCAATCCTGTCAATTTTATTATTTGGGACTTACATTTGCATAATATACGATTATGCAGATAACCCGCCGAGATAGAAGGGTTTACATCGTATCGAACGACAACCTCGGAACCTAAGGTGAGTTAGGATTTACGCTGCACAACATGGTTGCACAAGAGCCCAAGAAGGGAGTGTGAGGATTTACGTCGCGCTAGGCGAGCTATCTCGAAGTCCTATGAATTGTTATTATACTAGGAATGGATAATGCTGAAGAAGATCCTCTTATTGTTCGATCCAAGCCCCTCATCGTGCTGCCCACAAAGTTGACTTCAAGCTCCTTATTGAAGTAGCAGTCTTACAGTCTAAGGTTCAAAAGGTTTTACCAAGTGTGTTTAAGTGACAAACTTTGTTATTAATCAAGCACTATGGGGAGTTTAAAGTTGATTTGAGCGCCACCGATTTGGATCTCATTGTTCCCTCGTTCCAGCACCACTATTTTATTTTGAATTTATTTAGTCTAAATGATTTGTTAAGCACATTTAAAGTGGGAAGATCTTGTTAGCAACTGAAGGTTGTCGCATCAGAGGGACTCGTAAATTCAGAAGTACGTGTTATGTTGTTGTTTGTTTTGAGAATGTTTAATTTTTTAAAATCGTTTTGTTTTGAAAATATTGTTTAATTTTTTAAAATTGTTTTGCTTTGAAAATGAAACTGCAACCAGGCATGTGTGATATATATTAAAGCAAGAGTAAATTACAGTAATAAAAATAACAATAAATAAACTGTACACGCATACCTGTCATCTTCTCATTATTCTCGCTACGTGGTTAGCTCATAAAACATAATATAATTTGCAGGAAATTTAAATAAATTACAGAAAAATAAAGAAAACAGGAATTCTAGCGTAAAAAATAGTAAAAATGAGTCGTAACAACAGTCGGGAACTTCAAACAGCGATCTTAAGGCTTTCTACAACTCCGGACAACAGCTACGAACTCCAAACAATGATCTTAAGGCTTCATACAACTCCGGACAGTAGCTAGGACTCCAAACAGGGATCCTAAAGCTTCCTACAACTTCAGACAGCAGCTAGGGACTCCAAACAGAGATCCTAAGGCTTCCTACAACTCTGGACAGCAGCTAAGAACTCCCAACATGGATCCTAAAACTTTCTACAACTCCGGACAGCAGCTAGTAACTCTGAATAACGATCCTAAGACTTCCTACAACTCTGGACAGCAGCTTGGAACTTCGAACAAGTATCCTAAGGCTTCCTACAACTCCGGACAGCAGCTAGTAACTTCAAACTGCGATCCTAAGGCTTCCTACAACTCCAGACAGCAGCTAAGAACTCAAAACAGGTATTATAAGGCTTCCTACAACTCTGAACTCTGGACAGCAGCTAACAACTTCAAGCAACGATCCTAAGACTTCATACAACTCCATACAGCAGCTAGGAACTCCAAACAATGATCCTAAGGCTTCCTACAACTTCGGAAAGCAGCTAGGAACTCCAAACAACGTTTACAAAGACCCAAACAGCATCTCATCAAAACCCAAAAAAACATTTTTAAGCCAATTCATTTCACCAAGCATGCAACTCGAAACAACAATTTTAAAACCTCAACTTCAACAAGATATGCAAGCTCGCAATGATAATTTTAAAACTTCCAATTCAGTAAATTATGCAAGCTCAAAATGACAGTTTTAAAACTTCAACCTTAGCAAGATATGCAAGCTCACAATGATAATTTTAAAGCTTCCGATTCAGTAAAATATGCAAGCTTAAAACGAAGTTTTACAACTTCTTTAAGGTTTCATCAGAAAAGAATTTGTTCTGTTAAAAAAATGGTATTTCATGATTTTGATATCCTTACCAGGCATGCAATGAAAGCTTATCCTTTTTTTTTTATAGCCTCAAACATGAGCAACACACTGATCTATTGTGGAATATTGGCAACTTGACTTGCTACAAACATAGCATAACACTACCAAAATAAAGCCTAAATTTGTTGCCGCTTGCTAAAGTTTGATCATTGATATACCGTTAGAAGGCTTAAAGATATAATTGTTACAAATCTCTATCTTGAACGCAAGTTTTAATGCCCAAGAACTATGACATGTAACGATCATTCCCTCAAATAAATGCTAGAAAAGTTTACATTTAAAATTGCTAAGAAAGGCAGTAAAGATTACCAAATACACCTTACAAGGATGAGGAAATAGTACAGCCCTGGAAAAGAGCTAGAGTTGCGGTAACGAGACAAACTTAATTGTTCAAAGGTTGTGAGGAGGGAATTCAACTGGGCTTTTGCCTGTGAAGAGGAGCGTCGGCCGAAGCTTTCGGTGTAGAGGGGAGGCGAAGCTGAGAGAAAGGAGTCAAGGGCTTCTTTGGTCGAGCAGAGGAGTGGGGAGCAGGCTTCGGCACAAGGAGTAGGAGTCCGTCGAGCGAGGGAGGCGGACAGGAGTTTCAATCGGGGGAGGGAATCGAGCGAGGGTTTCTGGAGAGGGAGTCGAGCGAGGGTTTTCTGTGTGAGGGAGAGAGAGGCGGGATCGGCGAGACAGGAGAATGCGGGAGAGGTGAGGGGAGTTGTTTGGGTGCTGCAAGCGGGGACGAAGAGGCGCGCGGGAGCTTCGATCGGGAGAGAGAGGCGAGCAGCTTGTTTTTTTCAACGTGAGGAGGCAGGATCGAGAGGGGTCTCGGTTCGCACAGAGGAGTTGGGGTCTTCGGGGCAAGGAAGAGGAAACGAGGCGGGAGAGTTTCGGTGGAGTGCTTCGAGCAGGAAGAGCAGGGCTTCGAGCATAAAAAGAGGTGAGGGAAGGGTTTCGGTGCAAAGGGGAGGAGACGAAGCCAAGGGCTTTGGTGCAGCGAAGAGGTAAACGGGTGAAGAAGAAGGGGGGCTTCTGTACCGAGAGGGGTCTTGGTTCGCAGAGAGGAGTTGGGGTCTTCGGGGCAAGGAAGAGGAGACAAGGCGGGAGAGTTTCGGCGGAGTGCTTCAAGCACA
>NEWO01000009.1:302111-320610 GCA_003013225.1 Phalaenopsis aphrodite
ACATGTAACGATCATTCCCTCAAATAAATGCTAGAAAAGTTTATATTTAAAATTGCTAAGAAAGGCAGTAAAGATTACCGAATACACCTTACAAGGATGAGGGAACAGTACAGCCCTGGAAAAGAGCTAGAGTTGCGGTAACGAGACAAACTTAATTGTTCAAAGGTTGTGAGGAGGGAATTTGACTGGGCTTTTGCCTATGAAGAGGAGCGTCGGTCGAAGCTTTCGGTGCAGAGGGGAGGCGAAGCCGAGAGAAAGGAGTCGAGGGCTTCTTCGGTAAAGGAAAGAAGTATGGAGCAGGCTTCGGCACAAGGAGGAGGAGTCCGTCGAGCGAGGGAGGCGGGCAGGAGTTTCAATCGGAGGAGGGAATCGAGCGAGGGTTTCTGGAGAGGGAGTCAAGCGAGGATTTTCTGTTTGAGCGAGAGGGAGGCGGGATCGGCGAGACAGGAGAATGCAGGAGAGGTGAGGCGAGTTGTATGGGTGATGCAATCGGGGACGAAGAGGCGCGCGGGAGCTTCGATCGGGAGAGAGAGGCGAGCCGGCAGGATCGAGAGGGGTCTTGGTTCGCAGAGAGGAGTTGGGGTCTTCGGGGCAAGGAAGAGGAGACAAGGCGGGAGAGTTTCGGCGGAGTGCTTCAAGCACAAAGAGCAGGGCTTCGAGCATAAAAAGAGGTGAGGGAAGGCTTTCGGTGCAAAGGGGAGGAGACGAAGCCAAGGGCTTTGGTGCAGCGAAGAGGTAAACGGGTGAAGAAGAAGGGGGGCTTCTGTACCTAGGAGAAGAGGCGAGCGGGGGGAGTCGAATGCCAGGAAGGTGAAGCCTGTTGAATTGTATAGTTGTAATCTTCAAAGTGAAAGTTACGCGAGATTAGGCAGAGAATTAAACAAATTACATTCATGTAGTCGGCTCAATCGAAAAATATTAACTCTCCATTAAGATGAGACTAAATGGCCCATTGAAAATTGAAATTATTCAGCTCGTCTCCAACCCATGTCCAGCCCGAGCTAAACCTGGGTTGAGCGGCATGAGCCTGAACCCGCACCTCCTTAATTTAAAAAAAAAAGTGCATCGATTTTCGAGCCATTTGCACGTGTGCAGAACCGTAACAATATGCGTATCATTCCTAGCTAAAATTGACGTTCCAGACGCGTCTACGCTGTCCGTTTCGTCATCTGGGATCGTCCAGACAAGTTTGCCGACAGTCGGGCAAAAAATGCGTCAAATTTAATTTCATATTTTTTGTTCGTAACGGATCATTTTGAAAATTGGCTTCAATTTAAACGTCGGTGCAATGTGTGAATTGTGATGTTCGCGTTACCGAGTCATGGAGGGTTCAGCTATGGTCGTCTGATCTTATAGGAACTCATTTTCAGGCCATATACATGTTAGTACTTAGCCCTTGCAACTAAGAGTGGAGTGCTTGGGACTACTCATCCGAGGTTTTCACAAAGATGGGTCAAGAAGTGGTTCGAAGTTCTATGAGAGGTGGACTCCATTACTAGTCCACTAGGATGGTCAACAAGGAACTCATAAAGCTAGATCTTAGGTTCTAAGAGTAGGAGACAAAGCCCTCACTGAAAATGAGGTCAATAAAAATAAGTGTCCCAACAAGTTTTTGATATTTACTTGTATTTATTGGTGTACGTTCCAATTGCTCTCCAAGCATCACATGTGGATTTACTAGAGTATCTCCAAGTTTACATCCTAGCACTCTAGCTCCTTTAAAAGGTATAACATAAATTAACATTGAGACATTAAAATATCTTTTATATTTAAAGCAATCATCCTACTGAGAAAATACCTCAACAAGCCTAAATCTTTTAACTGAAATTCTACTTCAAGGGTTTTCAACCCTTTTAATTTCATCAAAATTGTCACCATTCAAAATAATATAATCAAAATATACTAAGGTTTGTAATATTACCTTCTTTATGTTTATAGAACTAGATATTGTTTGATTGAGCTTGTTGCTATTCTTGATAATGGATAGACTTTTTAATTTTTTTGTACCAAATGAAAGCTGATTGTCAGATCCTGTACAAAAATTTTCTAAGCCTAAAGAATTTACCATGCACATCATCACATCTGGGTGGTAATTCCATCCAGAGATCTTTCTCGATTTCTCCACTCAAATAAGCATTTTTAACATCAAGTTGTTGAAGTTGTTAATCAATGTTTGGTAGTACCTAAATCATTTTTAGCATTCCAATGCGTTGGTTGTCATTATTTCATATCTTTGCCCACCATCATGCAAAAGAGTCCACCGAGTAACATCCTTGGAAATCAAACAATCATATATGTTTCTTCTTCGAAATTGTGAATGTCTGTCATATATTGATTAAAAAAATGAATGTCATCTGTATTTACTGCCCAATAAATTTTCTAACAGATCATCTCAATATCAGCAATGCTCATTTGTTTGATTGCCTTTTGAAGTTTTCTCTGAGATACCTTAAACAGAATCTATGTTCCACTCACGGAAAATTTTCCCTACATCCATGAATAATACCTGAATGGCAATATGAGGCTACAAAAAGATCTAAGTGTGGCCCAACTATTGATGAAGCTCATACATATTTCTTAAAAATCACAGAGCCGTTGTACTTAAACTGGATGACTGCAAATGCTAATGAAAAAAGCATGTTATTCGCATCAACACCAATAACATAGAGTAAAATTCAACGATATTTACCCAATAAGAATGTGTCATCCAGATTCAATGCAGGTGGGTTACAGCTCATACCCTTTATAGATGGCCCAAATGCCCAAAAAAGACGCTAAAAGCAAGATGTTGCATCATATGTAACCCTGTAAATGGATCCAAGTATTGCATTACAGATGGCTACTACTAACTTAAATAATGAATAATAGGGCTCATCCCAACTGCCAAATATAGACTTGAAAGTTTTACTACTTGCATCCCATGACATAAAAGTAAGATATTCTGATGTTGATTTTAACTTTCACCTTAGTAATAATCTCTCTCGGCTTCAAGTCAATTTGAAATCTAATAAATCTAGATGTGCGCTAACAGTTTTCACAAGGCACAATTATGCGTGCGCGGATGTGATCACTACAAATATTTGATATTTTTCATGCTCTCAAAAGTCATTTGCTCCTAACTGAAAGCAAATGCCAATGGCATGACTGAGATGGATGATCATAATGCAGACACATGAAATTTAATCGAGATTTGTTGGAATTTATAATGATGTACTCTATATTGTTCACAATGCCCTAGCTATTGATTGCACATTATAAGTCTGCTTTGGTGGAAAAAATCATATCCTCAACTAACATATCCGAAATCTGTCATTTAATGTTTAAGCATCATGTTGGAGCATCAAATGTGATGTCTCATCCCAATCATTGACTGTACGCCATGCCCAAATATATTCATTGGTGGATATCATACACCAAAAGCGGTGACATTATTCATGGAATGCCTCCTAATCAAATTGTAACCCATAATCTCGACCACATTTGTCTCCATTAGTGTGGTTGGTTGGATGTCATAGTCATTATCAAAATATTTGCTCATGCCACTCTTTATCGTCATATCCATCCAATTCTTGAGTAATTTATCTTTTTGTGCTTTATCTTTAAGTTGTATGCACGGATGATGACTCGGTTCGACACAAGAACATTTAACAGAACTGAGAAGTTTAAAAACTTAACTTTAGGAATAGTCTAAATATTAAAAGTAATGCACTTATTTTGTAGGTGAAGAGAAATATAATATGTATCTATGCCTGATAATTCATCGAATATGATGCAAAAAAATCAACATAATCATGAGTCGAATATTCTAAAGAATGTTATGCTACAGTTTCAAGTAGTGTTTGGTGTTCTATGCAACACCACTGTAGCTCTTGATTCATAAATCGCCAATATTTGTTGCAGGGCTTGTTGTAGTACACACTTTATCACATCATCATTCTCAATTAGAACTGCAAAAAAAATCCTTGATCAACAGAAGATACACTGATCGTCTACAGATAACCATTCAGTGCACGAAGCACTCTACAACACAACTGTTCAAATGTAGACGGTGTTGAAACACACATAGGTCGACGACAAACTCCTACGTAGCTTGGGATGAAGTTATCGGATATAACTAATCCACCGTCGTAGAATAACATTAAGATCAAGAATTGTTGTTCTCCATTGTGCTCTATTGAGCTTCATATTTCATTTAATTCTAACAAATTAAGATCATTTTTTTTTATACAACATATCCAAATCATTTTAGGTCTACCTCTATCTTTCTTTGAATAGATCTTATCTAAAACGTCTATTCTCCTAACAAGAACATCATATGGTTGACATTTATGTGACCAAACCATCTAAGGTGGCTCTCTAATCTTGTCTGCCATTGGAGCTACTCTAACCCTTTCATGGATAACCACTGAAAAAAATTTTAGTCAGACATTTTAGGTCAAGTAAGTTTCAGCTTAGTTTTAGACCATAAAAAATGAAGATCATTTGTCAATTCGACTGATCCAATTCTGCTACTAGAGAGAATGAACTATCAACTATTGAAACAATAGAGCGATCGGCACATAGGTTATAATTTTTTAAGATGTATGTGTCTCTCCCATCATATGAACTAAGGTTTTTGAGTTAATTATTCAAGTTTTTAATTTATTGCTTTGGACTCTAAAGCCATAAGATAAGATACCTTAGTGTGCTAACAGGTTGATAGGTTGCTCTATAAAAGATTATGACACTTGTCCAGAATTGAAACTATCACAAAACACTTTCTACAGTGCCTCAATTTGTTCCCGAGTGAACGGACTAAATTTTGAATTTTTGTTGGTTATCTTCTATTAGATGGCTTCCAATATGCAAGTTTACGATTTAATTTCTAATAATTTTCATTCACGTGACAAAATTTTGTACAATGGTCGCACCATGGTCGTCCTTTCTTAGGCTTATTATTCTGAGAGGAATTTTGAGTGTACAAAGCAGATCATTCAACAGATGGTGTAGTGTGATTTTCTGTCATCATTAACTTCTTTATGCTCTCCTCCATTAGAACTTCTGCAAAAACCTAACGAATGGTAGGAATGAGTTAATTCCAATGATTTTTCCTCTGACTTTATCTAGGTCTTTATTAAGGCCAAGGAGAAATTTGATGCTTTTTTTTAATTCAGTAATTTTCCGATACAAGTCAAATTCATCTGGACATATCCAAGAAACAAAGTTAAAAAAAGTGTTCGAAGCGTCCGCCCTGAGGCATGAATTGATTTGAGGAACTTGAGCAGTGACTCAAAGGGTAAGTCTCGCAAGTGCGGGTGAGGCTTATGCCTTTCTTCTGTCAAATTATATGAGACTTCGAAGCAAATTACTTAATTTAAATTAGACAAAGCAACCATATAGTGGAAATTAATGTTGCAGCATCGTTTCGAGAGCAACATGAGGTCATCTCACTGGTGTGATTCGTGAATCACATACAACATCGTTCCGAGAGCAAAACTAACTAGTGGAAAGAGAGCATTACAACAAATGAGGTCATCTCACTGGTGTGATTCGTGAATCACCAAATACTGACCCAACATATGGAGCTTGGGAAGTGAAGAATTTCATGATTATGTCGTGGCTGATCAACTCCATGGAAACTTCAATTGGCCCATCATATATGTTCCTTCCTTCCGCTAGTGCCCTCTGGCAGACAGTTTATGATACTTACTCAAATGTAGAGAATTATAGCCAATTCTATGAGATATCTAAGAAAAACCGTGAGGCAAAACAAGGATCGAAGACTATGACGTAGTACTACAATGATCTAGTTGTTTTATGGATGAAAAAAGACCAGTATCATGGCTACACTTAGGAATCTTCAGTAGACGTATCTCTCTTACATAAAATTGTAGAAAATGATCGCATGGTCCAATTTCTTTCTGGCAAGCCTCGACAAAGATCATGACGAAGTCCAGGGTTGTATTCTTAAACGAGATCCTCATCCTTCTACTCACGCTTCTTTCATTGGGATTTATTGCGAAGAGAGTCAAAGACTTGCCATGCTTCCTACTTCCACACCGTCTGTTGAAGAATCCGCCTTGATCTCTAATAGTGTTCAACCCTGGACTGGTCACCCCACTTGTGATTAGTGCACAAACCCAACCACACATGATAAATGTTGGAAGCTCCACGGGAAACCTGCATCCAAACCATTGGCCAAATTTTCCACTGCCAATTATCCAGTTACAGCTTCTGAATCCAACAAAGTACAACCGGCCTCTGCCCAGAACTATCTGAAATCATCTAACTCTCTTAAAAGCCAAATGGAACAATTAATCAAACAACTTGGATCAAGCCAGCACTTTTTTTTGTCCCTTCTAGTCCATGAATCATTGATTCAAGTGTCACGGACCACATGACTGAAAGATCTCAAGCCTTCTCAACATATTATCATTGCTCAAGAAAAGATACTATTAAAAATTACTAACGAGTCCCAAAGTTCCATTGATAATAAAAGGTATGTTATTTTAACAACAGGTCTAATTCTGAAATCTATGTTGCATGTACCTTTACTAAAGTGTAACATGTTATCTATCAAAAAACTGACATATGACATTGATTATGTTGCTCATTTTTCTTCTGATGACTGTATTTCAAAATCGTCGTTGAGAGTGGATGATTGAAACTGCTAAGCGGGTTAGCAAACTCTATTTCTTCCAAAATAAAAGCACGGAGAACAATGACACCCCACCCAGTAGTTGCAATTTATCTCAGTCCACAGATAAATCTGAAGCTATTGTCGATTTCAAAAACTTCCACAGCTTCATTTTGACCCATTTCAAAACTACCATTCAAATCCTTCAAACTAACAATGGTTAGGAATTTTTTAACTCTATATTAAAAAAAATTCTTGGTAAGCAAGGGCTAGCTCTTGTACCGACACTCCTCAACAAAATGGGGTAGCTAGGAAGAAAAATCGACATCTTATCGATTTTACTTGCTCCATTATATTTCACTCTAATGTTTCAAACGGAATGATGTCATTCTATTCTTATCGTCACTCATCTCATCAACAAAGTTCTCTAAAAAATTCACAACTTCCATACTCCTTTAGCCGTCTCGAGATCGTGCTTTCCAAACAATCGGGTATTCTCCACTTTAGATCTCAAAAATTTTTGGTGCACAACCTTTGTACGAGACACCACCCCAATTCAGAGTAAACTTGATCCCAACTCCATAAAATGTGTTTTCCCCGGATACTGCCACTTAAAATGGGTATAAGTTCCTTGACCCTACCACAAATAAAGTCTATGTGAGTGTTGATGTCTCCTTTTTTGAATATGTTACCTAATTTCCTAACTCGGCCTCCAGTGAGGAGCTAGATTTCTTGGACACTGTTCCTTAGCCTACTCAAATGAATGTTCTCCTCATGTTACATACTATTGAGGACTTCGTTCCTTTGGTTCCACCTACTTCTCCTACCACCAAGGAGTCCTCTGTCCATTTGGTTCCGCCAGCACATCCTCCCACTCTCCATGTCTACACTCGAAGCACTCATTCTGATGCACCTACTCTGGAGCTTGTTGTCCCCTTGTTGAACCCTGAATCCTCTCCAGAAAACATCCCCATCACTGCTCCTACTCCAAATGAGGAAGCCAATTGTTTTAGTAAGGTACACAATCAAACAAGCTCTCCTTATCCCATGGCAAACTATGTCTCTCTTTGCAGATTATCACCAACCTATAGAGCATTTGCCACAATCTTGACTAATCATTAGCTTCCATCTACTATTGAGGCTGTCTTAGCAGACCCAACCTGGAAAGTTGTCGTCATGGAGGGGATAAATGTCCTTTAGTGAAATCATACTTGGGACATTGTTGATCTTCCTTGGGGAAAAAAACAGTGGGATGCCGATAGATTTTTAGCATCAAGTTTAAATCTGATGGATCATTTGAATGAAACAAGAAACGGTCGGTCGCCAAAGAATACTCACAAGCCTGTGGAGTTGACTATGATGAGACATTTGCTCCAGTTGCTAAATGAAACATCATTCGGGTCCTTTTATCTCTTGCAATGAATCTAGAATGGTCCTTATTCCACCTTAATGTCAAGAATGTGTTTTTCATGGCAATCTTACAAAGGAGATAAACATGACTCTTCCTCCAGGCTTTAACTCCACTACCTCCTAGGGGCGAGTATGTAGATTGTGAAAATCTCTCATGGATTGAAGCAATCTCCACGGGCATGGTTTGGGGAATTCACAAAGGTGGTGGTAGACCATGGATTCACTCGGGCTCAATCGAACCACACTCTCTTCTTCTGACATTACTTCAGTGGCCAAGTAGCTATCTTTATTGTCTATGTTGATGATATCTCTCTCACGGGTAATGATTTATTAGCATTAGAGTCTTTGAAAGGAATTATTAATGCTTCCTTTGAAATAAATGACTTGGGATTTCTTCGATACTTCTTATTCATGGTCATCTCAGTGTATTTGTCTATCTCAACGGAAATATGTGATTGATATTTTGACAAAGAACAATCTTCTCATGTGCAAACCAGTGGTCGCCCCAATAGATCTCAATGAAAAGCTTATTGATGTTCCTAATGCACTTCCTATAAACAAAACTCACTGTCAGCGTCTTCTAGGGAAACTCAATTACATTGCTCATACACGCCTCAACATATGTCATGTAGTTGAGATAGTTAATTCATGCATAGTCCCTGTGAGCACCACCTCCAAGCTGTCCACCGGATTCTCCACTATTTAAAAAGCACATTGGGCTCGAGTTTATTTTTTCTTGCCACACCTCTCGTTTTATTACAGTTTACACGAACACAAATTGGATTGGGTTCATCCATGATCGAAGGTCTACCTAGGGGTACTGCTCAGTTATGTGGGGAAACCTGGTCACATAGAAAAACAAGAAGCAGCCTGTAGTTGCACGGAGCAGTACGAAAGCTAAATTTCAGTCCATGTCCCTGAGAATATGTGAAGCTCTTTAGTTACGCATTATACTCCACAAACTAAGTATGATAGTATGTGCTCTCCTACAGTTGTTCTACAATAACATGGATGTCATTAGCATTCCTCACAACCCAGTCCAGCGTGATCGCACCTAACATTTTGAGATTGACCGTCACTTCATCAAGAAAAAACTTAAGTCCGAGAAAATCTGTGTTTTGTTTACGCCATATAGTGGCCAGCTGGCAGATATTCTCACAAATAAAATTCCTTATTATTCGATGATTTCAAATATAAGTTGAACATAACAGACATATATGCTTCAACTTGAAGAGTACTGGGATATTATAATATTAATATGCAGAATTTTGTATTGATTGCTTTGATTTAATTGTATATACTTTTTCCATTTATTCTATTTTTATTTGTTTCCTTACTAGTAGATACTATAATGGGTATTTATACCCCTCTTTGTATCAATAAGTGATATCCCGGTTCTAGTCTAACAATTTGAAAAGAAATTTTCTCAAAAGGAACTTGAAGAATTTGCAATGGTTCAACTTGTAGGGACAGATTGGGAACTCTGAGTTAGCATCCATGCGCTCACCAATTAGAATTGGTTTGTAAACTTTCATGTCTCGGAGAAAATGGTATGTATCAAAGGGGATCATGGCAAGAATTAACAGGAAAAAAACACGTTTATATCAGGCTATTCATTGGACCTGGAGAAGAGCAAAAAAGGATATATGGCTACGAATTTCAGATCGGGAATAGCTACAAAATTGAAGTTATTAACTTATTTCGAAGCTTGCTAAACCAATAAGGCCGCAAAGATAAATCCCTATGTAGACTAATCCAAAATATTTAGAAAGTTTTCAGACAAAAGATATCAGTATGCAATCCACTTTGAATTCTATCCGGGAAACAGAGATTTCCAAAAGGAAATTGAACATCTTGTATTAAAGAAATATTAAAAAAAAATTAAAACTTCATGAAAATAAAAGCTTATTTTGGATATACTTGAGATAATTTGTCGCTACCTTGAGAAGGGCTTGAAAGTAAAGAGATCTACGGTGTTGGTTCTTACTTTTGTGAACAATCCTCTCAAGAATTCCAGACTCAGAACTTAGCTGGAAAAGGAGAGATTTCAGCCTCTCCTCCAAGTTCTCGTTCTCAGAATCCATCCAAATTTCCAGCGTGCTCTCAATCTGGGTTGGATATCAAAAGCTTCGCCTGTCAGAGTTTAGCCATTGTTAAATGGAAGCTTGAGAGATACTGAAATCAAAATTAACATGAATCTTCAAAAATAAAAACCTTAGCAAAATATGATAGGAGACGTCTAAAGATTTCAAAAGAAATGATAAGCTTAAGAGATACCTTTTACATTTAAAAAAGAAATGAGAAACTATTGGTATTCCATTCCACTAATCCAACAAGAATAATATCGATTTTATAGATCGATTAGAAGTTTGTTTGATGCATAAAGGGGGGCATTTACATATATAAAAACAATTCTTAAGTATTTACATATCTTACACCTAAATTTTCATATTTACACACATAGCACTCAAAACTTTAATATCACATCCAAAATGGTACTGATATCACTTATTACAAGTGAAATGCACATTTTCATGAACAGGCTCAAAGCACCAAAGTGCTATTTATGTAAATATGAAAGTATATATGTGAGATATGTAAATACATAAGAATTGTGCGCTATGTATGTAAATTTTCCTTGAATAAATGTGATATCCAGTAAAGTGTTATTTAAATTTGCCTTATCAATTGTTGTGTTTAAGTAGAACATTGGTAGTGCTTTCTAGCTAATTTGTTCATGTTATGTCAGAAAAAATTGGTGCACTACATATGCACCATCATTTTGTAACCATTAGTGGTACTATTGAAGAATAGCTTAATCAATTTTTGTGAAAGTTATTTTACCAAACAACATAGCACAACTTTGCTAAAGAAAGCCCCCAGTGTTAATTTTCTATTTAGGTTGTGCTGACTTTGAAATTTTGTAAATGTATTCACCCATCTAGATTGTTGACATCCAGATGTAATTTCATATGCTCTACATGAAGATACTCTACCTAAGTTTGGATAGACATTTTAATACCGCCGCAAAATGTTGAAGACACAAACTACATATTAAACAATATAACTTTACACCCAATCACAAGCATGATAATTACTAAAAGAAAGTTGAAGATTAAACGGAAAGACAAGTAATTGTATTTTCTCAAAACTGAAATATATGTGCATCTAGTTAGTTATCTTATGCTTCTTTTGGTATGAAAATATATCCAAACAATGTTGTATCGAGCCCAACTTCGATCCTTATGTTTAAGTGAGCTGTGGATCTCATGAGTCAAGGCCATTCTACTATAGTTCAGCAAGGTTAAAGAATGAGTGATTCCCACAACGTCTCCATTGGGTTTAATGGGCTCGCGTGCATTATACTTAGGGATATTGAAAATTTCTCATTTGAACGTAAGTGATGGGCTTTTTGGAAGCTCTGACATGAGGTAGAGATTGTTTAAGGCAAGTAACAGCTATGAGTTTGTTCCACATTGACTAATTAAAAAATGTATTAGTGTGAGCTGACCCTCAATTATAAACTTTGACTTTTGGTTGGAAATGAGTTCCCCACTATCTTGCCCGGAGAAACTTTGATACTACTTTGGATAGCTCGATAAAAATAAAACTGTCATCTCTTTTGCTTAAATTCCAGGATTGCTGAGAGAGCGAGGGAAAGAAGAAATTTAAATAACTATTCAAATTACCAAAACGAGGAGAATAAAGATTGATGATTAAGTAATTCTACTGCTATTAGTATTGTTTCAAGTTTTCCTCTCTTGTCCTTTTAATTCGTGCGCTTTGCCATACTTGTCTGAATTCTACTGAAGTAGAATCTACAAGTTTTTAACCATGAATTTCAAATCGCTTCTCGTAAGGTACTTAGCGTACATCAAAATTTATTTCAATCATAATTTCCATTTTCATCATATGAATTAATTACTTAGGATTACAAGTTTGCATCATATGTATTTTGGGTGTTGGTTGTGTGTTTTTTGCATCTTATATTAGATCTGTGATAAAAATCATAGGCACTAGACATTATATGCAATTTTAGCATCAAAGATTAAAGTTATATCATAATATCTTTTGGTCGTGACATAATATTAAAACATACGACATGTTTACCTATTATTCTAGGTAATTTCAACATAGTTATTATGAGGTCATGAATTATATCCATGCGTTCAATAAAAAGTAAAATTCCAAGATCGGTCCAGATAAAACAAATACCGTGGTACTAAATGTCGAGATGTGTCTGAGATGGAAATAAGGTTGGGAGAATTAATTCTAATTCCCATCCCTTAAATTGAGGGAATTAGAATTAATTTGTAATCCCTTAAGGAAATTAGTGAAATAATTTCCTAGTTTTTTTGTCTGCTTGTAATCTCCTATATAATACCTTGTATTATCAATTCAAAGAAGTAAGTGAAATACAAAATTATTTCTCTGATTTCCCACATTGTATCAAAGCCAGGGCTCAAACTCTGAGGACACCGCCGCCTGTTGTCGTCATTCGATCCTTTCCGCTTAGGGTCATTCGGCTCTCCTCCGCTATTCGCCTCTAGGGTTGCTTGCAGCCATTTGATTCTTTTCCGCTGCTCACGAGGAAGATCATCAAGAAGCACGTAAAGAAGCAGATCTTGCGATCGCTCTGAGGATTCTTTTACCGCTGCAGCCGTTGATTCCAGCCTTAATTGTTGTGAATTCCTCTTCTCTACCATGTCAATGTCTGAAACCACTGTCTCCAGCAAGTCTAACCCTTCCGAAGAATCCAATGTTGTTCAAAAAATTGGAGAGTTGCAGAATATTCGGGCATCCAACAGGTTAAATTGGAAGAACTATCTCAAATGGTCCCAAATTGTCCGCACGTACCTAAAGGGCAAACAGAGACTTAATCACCTACTTGGAACCGGACCAGGAAAAAGGGATCTAGCCTCTACAGCATGGGAAGAGGAGGATTCCATGATTATGTCATGTCTATGGGATTCCATGGACCCAACAATCAGTGACACTTGCAAGTTCTTGAATACCCACAAAGGAAATTTGGGACTATATCAACCGCACATACTCGAAGCCCCGTGATGCTGCCCTTGTGTATGAAATCAAAGCAAAAATCGGAGCCACCAAACAAGGAGACAAATCTGTCACAGAGTATGCAACTTTGTTGCAAAATTTTTGGCAGAAACTGGATCACTATCGAGTAATTGAGATGAAATGCTCTGATGATGCTGCCACTTTGAAGAAGTTCATTGAGAAGGATCATATATATGATTCTTTGGCAGGATTGAATTCTGAATTTGATCAGTTTAGGATCCAAATCCTCGGCAAGGAGGATACACCGTCTCTAGAAGAGACAATCTCATTAATCTGAGCTGCACCAAGTTGGAGTGTCATGCTTGAACCACATACTATGGATGGCTCAGCCTTAGCAGCAAAAACAAATTAGGATAAGTCGAAGGATGATCTGCTTAAACACTCGGGTAGAGATAACCAAGGGAAGGAGAACAAAGACAATTTGTGGTGTACTTATTGCAAGAAACCAAGGCATACAAGGGAAAAGTGTTGGAAGCTGAATGATAAACCTCCAAGCCGAGAATGGGGCAACCATGGGGGGCAACAAAGGCCTCAAGCACATGTGACAGAGCAACCCAACATTGAGGAAAATTCAGCAATAAGGGGGTTCAGCAGTGAAGAAATTGAGAAATTGAGAAGCCTGTTGGGATCTCTTGAGAAGCCTTCTGGAGCATGTTCGATAGCTCTTTCAGGTAAAACAGTTTGCATGAATGTCTTAGACAAATTCTATACCGACTCTTAGATCATAGACTCCGATACTACTGACCATATGACCCCCACATGTCAACTCTTCCACGCCTATACCCCATGACCAAGTAATAGAAAAATTATCATGGCCAATGACTCTTTAGCTACCGTTGCAGAGATTGGTGATATACATATCACACCTAGTCTTATCCTTAAAAACGTTCTTCATGTACACAAACTGTCAACAAGTCTTGTGTCCATCCAAAAATTGACTCATGATCTCAAATGTTATGCTATTTTTTTCCCTTCTTATTGTGTTTTTCAGGAACAAGACTCGAGGAGGAGGATTGGACTTGCTAAGAAAAGGAGCGGTCTTTACCACCTTGAACCATCCCAGAAAATTAGGAGCAAAATGTCTTCATCTTTCCTTAGTTCCTCCAACAAAGATGTCATTTGGCTGTATCACTTACGTCTTGGTCATCCCTCTTTTGGGATTCTAAATATAATATTTCCTCATTTATTCCAAGGATTAGATATTTCTGAGTTTCATTGAGACATTTGTGAATTGGCAAAACATACTTGTGTATCTTTTCCTATTAGCAATAAAAGAAGTTCTCATCATTTTCATCTGATTCATAGTGACATATGGGGTCCTTCCACTATACATAATATTTCTGGGACTCGGTTTGTATCCTTAATTGAATATTGCACCCGGGTTACATGGTTCTTCCTTCTTAAACAAAAATATGATGTTAGCATTGTTATACCTAATCTTCATTCAATGGTTCAAAATCAATTTGGGCTCAAAGTAAAAGGCTTTAGAACAGACAATGCTAGAAACTACTTCGCTCAAATTTTATCACCTTACTTTCAATCACAGGGGATTATCCATGACTCTTCATGTGTGGACACACCCAAACAAAATGGGGTAGCTGAAAGAAAGAATGGGCATTTACTCAACACCACCCGAGTCTTACTATTTCAAGGGAATGTTCCTAAGTCCTATTGGGGAGAAGTCGTTCTTACTGCCACATATATGATCAATAGACTTCTCTCCCATGTGTTAGAAAACAAAAGCCCCATAGAGGTCCTAAATAGCTTCTACCCTCACTTCAGAACCTCAAATAGCCTCACTCCCAAGGTATTTGTGTGTATTGCCATTGTTCATGTCCACAAACATCATAGAGGGAAGCTAGATCCCAGAGCCATCAAATGTGTTTTCCTGAGTTACTCCTCCACTCAAAAGGGATATAAATGTTACAACCCCTCTACCAGAGAATTTTACATCTCTACAGATGTCACTTTTACATAAAATAAACCTTTTTTTTTCCAAGTCTTATCTTCAGGGGGAGATTTCCATGATGGAAGATAGTACTTGTGAATCCTTTGAACCACTTAAAACCCTTGACCTTCCACATGTGTCAGTCTGTGTTGTTGAACCTAAATAAAACTCTCCTCCTGTTCCAGCTGAACCCGAGTCATCTGAACCAATCACATCTGAGTCACCTAATCCTAAACCCTTATCATCTCCTACTCCAACCAGTGTCACTCACAATTTCCCAAGATTTCCTCAAGTGTATTCAATGATAAAGGTCATTCCTGAACTGACACAAGTCCAAGAATCCAATCCACTCTATCCACTATCTCACTATGTATCTTTCAAGCGTCTATCACCGGCCCACAAAAGATTCATTGTGAGTTTGAACACCATTGTCATTCCTAACAATGTGTCTGAGGCATTGTCAAAAGGGGAATAGAGGGATGTTATGAAAGAGGAAATGAATGAATTAGAAAAGAATAAAACATGGGAGATCGTTGACAAACCGAAGGGAAAAAAACATTGTTGATTGCAAGTGGATTTTTACATTGAAGTACAAGGCTGATGGATCCCTTGAAAGATATAAAGCAAGGCTAGTAGTAAAAGGATACACTCAGACTTACGGGGTGGTTTATCAGAAAACATTTGCTCTAGTTGCAAAAATGAACACTGTGAGAATTTTGTTATCATTGGCTGCTCACTTCAATTGGCAACTGTTGTAGTATGATGTTAAGAATGCATTCCTTCATGGTGACCTAAATGAGGAAATTTACATGAACATCCCTCTGGGATTTGAAGGGGACACAGGTAACAAGGTGTGCAAGCTGAAAAAGGTCATTTATGGGTTAAAACAATCTCCTAGAGCATAGTTTGGCAGATTTGCAAAAGTCATGAAGGAATCTGGGTATAAATAAAGCCAAGGTAACCACCCTCTTTTCATTAAACATTCAGTTGTAGAGGGAGTGACTGCTCTTTTAGTCTATGTGGACGGCATCATAGTGACTGGAAATGATGAGAAAAAGAAGCATGAATTGAAGCTGAGACTAGTAAAAGAATTTGAAACAAAAAAACTGGGGAAATTGAAGTACTTCTTAGGTCTTGAGGTGGCATATTCCACACAGGGGGTCTTCATATCTCAGCAGAAGTACGTGATTGATTTATTGGCAGAAACAGGGAAGACTGGGTGTAAGCCAATCTCTACTCCAACATATTCAATCTATAAGTTGGGATAAGCTAAAGAACCAACTGTGGATAAAAGAATGTATCAGAGATTGGTCGGCAGACTCATATGCCTTGCACACACTCGACCAGACAGCATATTTTGTAAGTATGATCAGTCAATTCATGCATGATCCAAGAGAACCTCATCTTCAGGCTGCCTACAGGGTACTGCATTACTTGAAAGGCAATCCGGGAAAAGGAATCTTGTTCAAAAGGAATGACACTCTTACTCTGGAAGCCTACACCGACATTGACTATGTTGGCTCCCTAGTGGATAGAAGATCAACTACAGAATATTGTACTTTTCTTGGAGGTAAACTAGTGACATGGAGGAGCAAGAAGCTGAATGTAGTGGCAAGGTCATCTGCAAAATCAGAGTTCAGGGCTATTGCTCAAGAATTATGTGAATTACTGTGGCTGAGAATCATTTTGGATGATTTCAGAAACCAATGGGAGGGCCCTATGAAGCTCTACTGTGACAACAAGTCAGCTATTAATATAGCTCATAATCCTATACAACATGATAAAACAAAGCATATTGAAATTGATAGACATTTCATCAAAGAAAAACTGGAGGAAGGGTTAGTGTGTATGTCCTATGTTCTATCAGAAAGACAATTAGCCGATGTTCTAACAAAAAGGTTGAACAGTTCAAGTTTTCATGATCATATATCCAAGCTGGGAATGGAAGACATCTATTCCTCAGCTTGAGGGGGAGTGTCGAGATGTGTCTGAGATGGAAATAAGGTTGGGAGAATTAATTCTAATTCCCTTAATTAAGAGAATTAGAATTAATTGGTAATCCCTTAAATTGAGGGAATTAGAATTAATTTGTAATCCCTTAAATTAAGGGAATTACTGAAATAGTTTTCTAGTTTTTTTTCTACTTGTAATCTCCTATATAATATCTTGTATTATCAACTCAAAGAAGTAAGTGAAATACAAAATTACTTCTCTAATTTCCCACACTAAATGTAAAGAAGAAAAATCTAAGGATATTAGGTGGGGTTATAAGTAATTATATATTGAAAAGATTGGCAATAAAAAAGAAGTTTGAACAGCAAAGTTGGAAAGATCATATATAAAATTGTTAAGTTGAACGATTAACAATAATTTATGTAAGCTACATCAAACAAAAGAATTAGGCGGTCAGGAATAATGCTCCTGCAATCAAAGGAAACAAAAATCTTGATATTATATTCAAATTAGATACATAGATTAAAATAAATAAAAAGAACAAAAATTCAATGACAAAAGAAAAGTTAAAGTTATCTTATGTAAGATTTAAAATTGCAAAATTAGGAAACGAAGCTTTTTTTATTTGTGCGGTGTGGCATAAGCCTCCATGTGTTTTGAGGAGTAAACCTCAAATTTAAAAAATTGCATGAATTAATAAATATTGTATAAAATATAAAAGGTGAAATAAGAAATAATGTATTTATATTCAATATTGCTAACATATTAAAAAATAATATAACAACATTCTTAGTAAAAAATAATAATTACATGAAGTTAGAAGTGACACATTAATATCCTAACATTAAATTATAAAAGAAGATGGTTATACAAACATTAAACTATTAAAATATGCTAAAATATTAAAATAAAATACTAAAACATTAAAAATAACATTCAAAAAAAGTTTAAAATTATTTTTTCTCCATCATAAGACCCCACACTTAAACAAGAATAACACAAGTCAACAACATTAGAATTTTTAGATTAAAATCCCGATTACTCCTCATCGCCCAATTAACTTTCATTAGAATCATCGATATAATGAATTGCTTATCTCAAACCTCATCATTGACCGTTTATATATTCTCAAATTATTTATTATCTTTAATCATAGTTAATTTTATCTTTTAACGAATAATTATCAATAAAAATATTAATTAAAATAATAACTATGTTGACAGTTAGAATTTTAACTACAACTATTTTTATGAATACATTTTCCTTTTATTTCTTGTTATATAGTGTTTGAGATGTGAGGGTTAATAAGTGAGGCATGTTGATATTACTTTAGTTTTGCTTAAAAAATTACGGATAACCACAAAAAATTAAGGCATATTTTGAGGCAAGGCACACCTCAAGGCGCCTCAACTTGGGTGAGGTGTACTGCTACATCTTGGGATAATGAAGCATAAATCGTTGTCGGTCAACTTTCTTGATTTGGAAATAATCCT
>NEWO01000009.1:321309-350709 GCA_003013225.1 Phalaenopsis aphrodite
CTCCTCGTCACAGTAGCAGCTTCAAGGTTTGTGTTATGTATTATGATTATTTATGCATCATGTTTTTTTTTAAGTTCTTATGGGGATTTATTTTATTTTAAGTTAAGCAACATCGGTTAATATCACACAATTTTATCATCCTGACATCGCTTTTTTCTTTTTAAATTACTTAGTCTAAACAAGTCGTTAAATTTATCTAAACTAGAGAATTCTCGTCATCCGAGGAATTTACGTAAATCCAAAAGTGGTGAATTAAGTGCGTTCGAGTTTTAAACGTGTATTATAATTTTCAAAAATGTATATTTTTTTGCAAATAATATAAAGTGTGCTTAATAAAATAAAGTGACAGTAAAGCGATAAAATTGCAGTAAATAAACTGTAAATGCATGCTTGGGCCTCCGCTACCACTGCAAAGCTAGTATCACATATGAAAGTAGACCAGTATAACTAGGGATTTAATGAGCACATCAAACATGAGCATACATATGTAAAAGAGCGAGTGACACATGAAAACTCGAAGAGGACCTATCAAGATTCAAGTCAGTGCAGGCTCAGAGCTGGGTTTTGTACTTTATAATCCAACTTTGGATAGAAGCTAACGACTCAAACTAAGATCCTGACCACAATCAAAAAAATTAACCAGTAAGCCTTTACAGAATTTTGTCAAAATTTTATTTAAATTCTCATGCATGCAGAATTTATTTAGCACTCAAAGGTACTGTTGTCGCAAATGAATTTTTATTATTATAATTTTTTTATCTGTGAAAATGTGTGAAGAAGTGTAGTGTCTGTGTAAATGTATGAAGGAGTGTAGTATTTGTATAAATGTGTGAAGAAATGAAATAGTCCACCGTTGCTCACTTCAATCGGGCTAGAATTACCTCGCAACCTAAGAGGGTTAGATGCAACTTCGCATTGAGAGTTGGTGAATGATATCGATGTTGGAGAAACAGTTTTATTCACCCACTTTAGCACGCACAAGCACTATCATCATCGCCCTTAAACCCCAAACCGTCTAACTTACAGTCTTGTTTGATGACTCATATATCTCTACCCTAGATGCACTTATATCAGGATATAAGCACATAACTTAAGCCATCAAGTAAAAAAAGAAAAGACAATGAATCTAAGGAAAAAGAGAGGAGACCGACCCAAATCCCAAAATCGGCTAAGCAGAGTGAAACAGCGAGTGGGCCAGCTCAAAAGGGTGCTTAAATAGTAATCGAGCGAAACCCAAAATAATAGGCAAAGGGGCTCCCTAAAACCAACTCTAAACCGCAAGCAAAAGCTCCAAAAACCGTCAAATTTCCATATCAACAAGTTATAATTCTCGGATAACATGTGACCAAAAAAAAAAGTAAATCAGCAAGTAAATACGTAAGGCTTCTCGTATGACAATCTTTCAATGTTCACAAAGTCACTTCTTTTCTATAGCCTCCAATTCTACCAATTACTAGCAAAAAGGAGAAATTCAAAGCCAACACACGAAGTGCATGTGTAAAAAAAATCCAGAAATTGAATTGAATAAGTGACACGTCCATTTCTGACTTCTCCAATACACCAAGGGACAAATAAAATACAAAATTACAGGGTTCTTAGAGTTAAACCTTTCTTCCAAAGGAGGACTTGAGTTACAACCGACTTGAGAGCCTCAGTAAAAATATCGAGCAACCGGCAAACAATACCGAGCAACCAGCAAAACTCCGGCAACTGTGGGAGCCGGCGACCTTCGCGGCGAAGTAGAGAGAAGAAGCGGGGATGGGCTTCGGTGCAGAGACGGGATCGAGTGAGGGCTCCGGTGCAGAGGTGGGATCGAGGGGAGGAAGAGGCGAGGGTTTTGGCGCAGTAGGCGGGATCGAAAGGAGGTCTTCGGCGCAGGGAGGAGAGGGAGGGCTTCGGTGCAGAAAGGAGCGGGAGTCGAGCGGGGTAGATTCTTGAGCGGCGAGCTCACCGTGGGCGAATTATTCTATCAGGAGTCCAATGCGACACGTGGCAACACAGACCAACCTCAAAAATACAAAAAAAAAAGGGCCATTCACCCGGCCGGCCCAAACCCGATTGCTGAGAAGTATCTTACCATTATGATTAACAATGAGCAAGAAGCTTATGAAGTCTATTGTGTTTATGCACATCACGTAAGATTTAGTGTTCGAAAGTACCACAACAATTATTGGTCGAATTCTAAGAAAATGAAGAAAAGATTTTATTTGTGCAAAGACTTGTCACAAGGAGTCTAACCTTGTGAATACAGGAAAATACAAAAAGACAGATAAAAGGACTGGTTGTCAAGTAATTGTTCACTATGCAGTGATCTAGAAGGCAACTGGACAGTACATAAATTCATTGAAATTCATAACATCATTTGGCTAAATCTAGTGATAAGGATCTTTTTCGTTCTAGTAGAATGATAAATGACTTAAATGCAGATGTGTTAAGATCGATGACAGGAGCATGGATTGAAGGAACGGATGCATATAACTTCATTGCTCTTGAGGTTGGGGGAGCAGAGAATTTAGAATGCACGAAGAGGGATGCATTCAATTTCCTTCAAAGAGAAAGAAGAGAAAAAATTGAAAAAGAAGATGTCAACTCTTTAATACAGTTGTTCATGGAGAGGCAAGGTGTTTCTATTTTTTTTTTTGTTGAATATTTTTTTATTTGTTTGGCTTTTAATGTACAGTTTGTTGTGTTGCATGCGCAAAACAAATGATCTGCAGGACTTGTGCCTTATGAGCTCGAGTTATAAAAAAAAAAATTAAAAAATAGAAAGAACTTGAAAAACTATAAATGAAAATGGAAAACATTCAAAATAGAAACTTATNAAAAAAAAAAAAAAAAAAAGAACCATTCAGCTGGCCGGCCCGACCCAAACCCAATTCGTAAAAAGCTTTTTCGCGTGCTATTTGGCTATTTTCTTTCGTGAGTGCAGCTGAGCACCTAATGTTCCATTGGTTTAGGGTTTACGCCTTCCATGGAGTCCTCGTCGAAAGACGAGATGATAGATACAATACAACCAATATTTTCTCTGAACTTCGAAGAGGAAGTGAGTTTTACTGTTAGCTCAGGTTTTACTTTCGTTCTGTTGTTGTTTAGGAGTTTTAGTTTAGTGTTACTCTTATGCAAGCTTGCTAGGTTTTACGGTGTTATTGTGTTGTTATGCTGAGTTACTTTGTTTTTGTTTAGTTTAAGGTTTAGGGTATTCAATGTGGTCTAATAGTGGTTTTATTCAACTGTAGATGGTAATGGTAATGGTAATATGGTGTATTTTGGTAGTTTTGTTATTGTGTTATTTATATATTTTATTATGTTATTCTTCCATTACTATAGTGTTATGCTTGGTTTTAGTGGTGTTACCGATAGGGTTATCTTGTGTATTATATTGGTTTTTATTGTGGTTTTATTTTCTAGTTTGTTTGTGGTGTTGTAGAATGGCATCAAGCTAGTGTTATTCTTGTGCATTATGGTAGGTTTTACTGTATTATTCTAGTGTTATTCTCGTGTTATGCTGATGTTATTCTATTTTTTTATATTATGTTTTAGGTTTGTTCATTATGGTAGGTTTTACTGTATCATTCTAGGTGTTTTTTGGTGGTTTTATTACAGCACAGCAGATGATATTGTTAATATGATTGTTATTTTTGGTTTTATGCTGGTGTTATTATGGTATTACACTGGTGTTATGAACGTTTGTGGTAGTGATATTGTGTTATTCGTGCTCTATAAATGTGTTGTTATTCATATTTTGATAAGGACTTTATAAATGTGCAGTCATGTCAGCAAAGAACTGTTTGCAGTGATCCAATTGTTGGGAAGTTTCTTACCATCATCCTTAACAATGAGCAAGAAGCTTATGAAGATTATTGTGCCTATGCACATCATGTAGGATTTAGTGTTCGGAAGTACCACAGCAGTTATTGGTCGAATTCTAAGAAAAGAAAGTCAAAAGATTTCATTTGAGCAAAAGCTGGTCATAAGGAGTCTAACCTTATGAATACAGGAAAATACAAAAAGACAGACACAAGGACTGGTTGTCAAGCCATGGTTCGCTATGCAGTGATCTAGAAGGCAACTGGACAGTACATAAATTCATTGAAATTCACAACATCCTTTGGCTGAATCTAGTGATATGCATCTTCTTCGTTCCAGTAGAAGGATAAGTGACTTAAATGCAGATGTGCTAAGATCGATGACAGGAGCAGGGATTGGAGCAACGGATGCATATAACTTCATTGCACTTGAGGTTAAGGGAGCAGAGATTTTAGAATGCACAAAGAGAGATGCATTCAATTTTCTTCAAAGAGAAAGAAGAGAAAAAATTGAACAAGGAGATGTCAACTCTTTAATACAGTTGTTCATGGAGAGGCAAGGTCTTTATGAAATTTTTTTTTTTGTGTTGAATATATTTTTTATTTTATTTGTTTAGTTTTTAATGTATTGTTTGTTGTGTTGCATATGCAAAATAAAGGATCTGCAGGACTTGTGCCTTATGAGCTCGAGTTAGAAAAAAGAAAAAATAAATAAATAATATAAAGAACTTGAAAAATTATAAATGAAAATGGAAAACATTCAAAATAGGAACTTAGAAAATCATCATAAATCATTGAGGGATTATGTAAATCCTACGATAGATGAAATTCACTTAAGTATACAAGCCCATGTCGTAGAAGCTGACTTGTTTGATATTTTTTCAGCAATTATCCAACTGGTGCAGAACAATCAGTTTGGGGGAACTCCTTCGGAGGATCCCTATTTACGCTTATCAAATTTTCTATAACTCTGTGCTACATTTTGTTATAACGGCATGTCAGACGATGCTGTTAGAATAAGGATTTTTCCTTTCTCCCTAAGGGATAAGGCTAAAATATGATTATACATACTCATTAACACTTGACTCTATTAAAAATTGGGAGGAGTTAACTCATAAATTACTAGCTAAGTATTTTCCACCTTTAATGACAACTAAACATAGAGACGATATTATCTCATTTTGTCAATATAAAGGAGAATCAATATATGAAGCCTTGGAAAGATTTAAGGAACTCCTAAGAAAGTGTCAACAACATGCTCTGCCCCGATTGGTTAATCATTCAAAATTTTTTACAATGAGTTAGTAGGATCCCTTAGGTCTACAATTGACGTTGTTGCTGGTGGATCATTAATTTCAAAACCAGTTGATGAAGCATATGCGTTAATTGAAGAAATGACTACAAATGAATTTCAATGGCCCTCTGCAAGGGTAAATCCTAAAAATATTGCCAGTGTTCATGATACAGATGCAATTGCAATTCTTGCATCTCAAGTTGCTGCAATATCAAGAAACTTGGACAAATTTGGAATGAACCAGCCTCAATTTACTCCAGTAAGTGAGGAAAGTTCATTAGGGCATATGATTGATTCTAACTTGTCATATAAGACTTTAAATACTATAAACAACTCGTTTTCTGACTTTTACAACCCAGGTTTGAGGAGCCATCCTAATTTTAACTGGTATCATACTACTTGGGGTGGAAACCAACAATAAGAAAATAATTATGCAAAACTTAATGAAAGTTGGAATAATGAAGGGAAAACAAACTATAGACCTTCATATCCACCGGAGTCAAAAAATTATAAAAAATTTGAGGATAATAAGATGTCTATAGAAGAAGTGATATTGCAAATGGGAAACTAGTTGCAAAGTCAAAATGTTGCGATTAGAAACATAGAGAATCAACTTGGAAAAATTGCTAATTCATTTTACAATAGATCCCAATGAACACTTCCTAACAACACTGAGATCAACCCTAAAGAGAAAAATAATGATCAAATAGACGTTGTTCAATTAAGAAGTGGAAGAGAGATAGAAGGTGTGATTAGGAAAGAGAAATAAGTTGTGAGAGAAACAAAGGAAACTAAAAAACCTAAAGAACATGTTTTTAAGGATCTAAAAAATTTAATATCTTCAACTAAAATCAATTTAAAAAGACCACCACCTCCATTTTCTCAAAGTCTTAAATAGTATGAGTAGGATAAACAAATTTCAAAGTTCATGGAAGTATTTAAGAAGTTAAAGATAAATATTTCTTTCGTTGAAGTTTTGGAATAGATGCCAAATTATGCAAAATTTATGAAGGAGATATTAAATAAGAAAAGTAAATTTGGGGATTACGAGACAGTTGCACTAAGCGAGGAGTGCAACGCTATATTTCAGAAAAAAGCTTCCTAAGAAACTTAAAGATCCTTCTAGCTTAACAATTCCTTATGTATTTGGAGAAAGATTATGTGGAAAAGCTTTATGCGATTTAGGATCGAGCATTAATGTGATGCCTCTATCAATATTTATAAGGTTAGGTTTAGTCAATATTTCCCCCACAACTATAACCCTTCAGTTAACTGATCGATCTATCATTTATTCAAAAGGGGTTATAGAAGATGTGTTTATTAAAGTTGATAAATTTCTCTTTCCTATTGACTTCATTGTATTATATATGAAGAAAGATAAATAAAATCCAATTATTTTAGGGAGACCTTTTTATTATTACTGGATAAGCTATGATAGATGCACAAAAAAGATAGTTGACTATAAATATTAATGACCATGAAGCCACTTTTAATGTTTTAAAGGCTATGAAGTATTCAGCTAAAAGAAAAGATAATGATTATTTTTGAATCGATGAAATTGATTATCTAAGTAAAGACCATTTCCAATAAAGTTTTGAGAGTAAGTTAACACATGAGATCGAAATGGACTTTCATGATGAATTGAAAACATTGTTTAAAGAAGATTGTATGTATGTTCATGAGAGGTGCGAAATGATGGACATTACCAAAAATAGTAAAATTTTAATTCCATCTGTTGAAAAATCTCACGAACTTAAGATGAATGTACCCCATATAATTTTAAGGCCTACCAATTTAGGGAATTCATCTACACCACCAGTCTTTATATCTTCAGATTCGACTCAATCATAAGAAGAATCTGAATTGAATGATAAAATCAGTAAAATATCTTCTATGAAAGAGTTATTCAAAATCACTGAATGATATATTCCGTATTATCAGACAAAATAAATGAGATTTTGTTGCTAGCGCTACCAGAGTAAACATTGGATACATCAAGTCATCGATGTTAGACCAAGTGTTTCGTGGGAGGTAATCCATGGTTATCTTTGTTATCTGTTTAATGTGATTGTTATTGTGTTGGATTGGATAATAGTGAGATGTTAGACTTTGATCCATGTTTGATGTGTAAGAGTGGATTGGATTACTGTCGTGAGGTAATTCCTTCGTCATAACTAGATTTATATATGATTTCTGGTAGTAGCAGGTTGACGAGTCTGTTATGACTTAGTTCTCAACAGGAGCTGAGCATTACCTTGAAGCATGTAGAGTTTAGACTTAGACCACTCCATGTCAACTGTATTACTCCCTTTATCTGACTTTGTCTTCACCGGGTAAGGTCATAAACTTACTTAGTGAAAAACATTTTGGATGAACTGCACTATTTTTATTTATTAAATTGTGTATACCTTAGACTTAGAGTAACCTTAAAATTGGCAACACATGAGGGAATTTTGGTTTTTGCGTGACAACCATATAAGGTTTTATGATACACCCACATTATTAGTGTAGTTTCTTCCGTTATAAATTGAAAATAAGAAGGGGGAAATGTGAGTAGAACAGAGATCAAATTAACCTCAGTTGTTGTTTGTTTGTGAATCTGTGAGTGTATGTATTGGAGTTTGTGTGTCTAAGTTTGTGAGTCAAGTTGAATGAGTAATTAGAGATGACAAAACTTATCTTAATATTTTAAACTTGTTAGCATCCAAGAATTCTTTTATAAAGTTTAAAACGTGTTCTTGTTTAATCTTCAGTTTGTACCTGTTCTACCATTTAAAATTCCATTATAGTGTTATATCAAGCATGTTTATGCTAGATTTACTTTCTACTGCAATATTCTACCATGTCTTATTTGTTTATATTTTTGTAGGATGTGTAGTAAATAGTAAAAGTGATCTTTCCCTGCTACATATTTTTGTACTTCATTGTTACACATGTTTGGCTTAAGTTTGGGGGGAAAAGAAAAATGTTTCAAATTTAAACCTTACATGTTTTTAAAAGTACTACAAATAAATTTGTATTTTGTTTATAATGATTATTTTTATGTGGATTCACCTTAAGGATGTTAGAATTTTAAGTATAGAAATGAGTAGGAAAAATTAGTTGATATTTTTAGTAAAAATGGTGAACCTAGAGTTAAAGATATTTAGTGGAGAACTTGGGAAAATGAATAACTATCTTTAGTAGGAAAAATTGTATTTTTTGAAAAATTAAGGACTCTTAAAATTTTTATTTTCAAACATTTAAGACTCTTTTAGAAAGTATTTTTAAATAATAAAATAAAAAAATATGTCTTTTCAAGTGAAGGACAGTAATAAGTTTTAACTTTAAAGGATGATAGTTGAATTTAAAATCATTTAAGGATTTCTCGAGAAATAGTAATCTTCACATAAAAAAAAAGAAAAGAAAAAAAATATTGGATCAAAAAGATCATAAAAAAATGAAAAAAAAATTAGGAGAAGCTTGGGGAGAGATCCTAATAAAAAATCAGTATCACTTGAGTCTTTCTGGAGTAAAGAACTTAGAACAATCCTAAACTTGCTTTTTATGATTATATTATTAAAATTTATTTTTAAAAGAGTTCTTTAGTCTAGAAAGTAAAATTAATAGGATCCAAAATTTAAAAAATATGCATATATTCTGAATTAGATAGAAAATAAATTTTCAAGTTTGATAATAAATATTTTAGGCCCTAGACTAGTCTTATTCACTAAAAGTTCTTCTAATTTGAACTATCACATTTTTAGAATAAAATTTTAGCAATTCTATAGGATGACCCATTAACTCTAACTTACATAAATTATTTTAAAAATGTAGTATTACTTGAGGACAAGTAATATTTAAGTTCGAAGGATTTTGATATGTCTAAAATTATATTATTTTTATGCTATATTTTATGATTATATTGCACTTTAAAGGTATGTTTTCTGTGTTTTTGGTTGTAGATACGTCGAATTGAAGAAATTGGAGTGATTGGAGCAAAATGAACAAAAATGGAGCAAAATGAACAAAAATGGACCAAAATGGAGCAAACCAGAGCAAATCAGGACGAATCAGGGCACAACAGAGCCATGGGGACCGAAACCGGGCACTTAAGTGTTTGTACCCCGCGCTTAAGCACCCAAATATGGTGCTTAGGTGCCACCAGATAGAGAGGAGGGTGCTTAGGCGCCGAAGACAGTTTTCAACATATCTTCTAAATAGGTACATCAGGTTTGGACGATTTTTGAAGCGTTGCTTCGTGTGTCTCTTGGGGAATTCATTGGAAATGAGAAAAAAGACTTTCTAGAAGAATTTGGGGCGGTTATATGAAGTTAAGATGAGTCACTTGATGCACCGTTTGGAAGATTCATTGAATCTGGACATTTTTTAAGAGACACTTAAGCATCTCTTGGGAAATTATAAAAAAAGGCTTGGAAATATTTTTAAAATAACTCTTTGACTCTTGAATTAATTGAAAGGGAAGAAGAAGACTTGTAGAAGAAGAAGAAGGCTTGGGCGGGAGCCCCAAGTGGGGCTGCAAGGTGAGAGAGAAAAAGAGAGTGAGAGATTTCTTCTTTTCTTTTCACTTTGTTCTCGGAGAATATTGTAAGGAGATTGCTTTTGCTGTACAAGGAGAGTTTGATTTCCATGAAATATAAGTATTTTCATTGTATTTTGATTTGAATGTAGTACTTTGTTTGTGTGGTTTTAAAGTCATGTTCAATGAAAAGTTCTTGTTGCTTCTCCATGTGTAGTAAGTAGTTTTCTTTACTCTTCCCTCTTATAATGAATTAATATGCATGTGTAGGATATAAAATTGAGTAGAGCAAGAATATATTGTGATGTTTTTACTTTGTTCTTCATTTACATGTAAACTTGATCAACTTGCATGTTAATTTTTTTTGTGAGAACATGTAAGATCCGTAATGGTATTGTCTCAATCAACTGTAGTAGAATCACATGAGATTGTATGGATGAGTGTACACCATATAGTTGAGTGCAAATAAATACGAAAATAATCTTTTATGGGTGTAGAATTAGAGGACTTCAGAGTGACAGGCTAAAGCCCCCTAATTTGGTCTATTATTTTAGGTTTTGATGCGATTTGTTAGCCTCTAGGTGGAGGGATAAGTGAGAACTCTATAGTGAGAGCTAGTATCTTCCATGCCTAGCCCATCTTCAGAACTATTCAAACTTTAGATTAACCAATGTTCTTTATAACATCTCTCGTAAGGGTAATAAATATAATTGCTCCTATTTGTCAGGATCTCTCTCACTACTTGTTTTACTTTTACACATGTCACTAATTTCATTGTATGAGGAAGAGTACTTTTAATATATTAAAACCCACTTTCTGATTTTCACTAAGTATTTTAGTTTATGAGTAAAATTATTATTATAGTGATAATTGTAGGATATAATCAAAATCAAACCCTTATCGACCTTATAAGCTAAGGCGTCTTATTCTTGACTAGAACTTCTCTTGAAAGTTATCGTGATTAACCTCGATCTCCGTGGGATCAATATTCGGGGCTTAATTAGAAAGCGCTATATTACTTGATAACGATATGTATGATTGTGTAGAATCCCTAGTATTTAAAAATATAATTAAAATCTTACTTTGATTGGGATCAAGTTTGAGATCAATTTTTTGGTGCTATTGTCGGGGATTAAAATCTTCAAGTAGTGGTGTCATCCTTACATATAAAAAATATTGGGATCAATATTCTTCTAGCATATTTGTTAAGCTTGCATGCACTTCTCAAGCTTCCTAATCAAGAACATTTATTGATCTTTTAAGGTCGTCTGTATGACATAATGATGGAGACTCTTACTCATCACTTTCCATGCACATTTATGAGATGACGATATCCATGGTGATATATTTTCAGCAACAAATTCAATAGGCTCGATACAGTACAACATATAATGTAACATTTATTTATTTATTTTAGTTTATTTTTATTTATTTATTTAATCTTTTTTTTTTGCAACTCTAAGAGGGCAATGAAACTATATGAGATATAAAAATAGGGGAAAAGGAAAAAAGGGAGAGGTGAGATCATCGCCATCTAGTGTGACAAACATAACCTAAATTCTATCACTCAAGTTAAGCAGGTTTTTTTAAGGAAGATTTACATGCATTCCACTCAGTTCTCATCTATTCACGCACCTAACACTTAAGCTTGAGTTTTTCACATATATGCATCCTTACCTATGCATGAAAATTGAAAAGGTGTATTTCACCTTGTTAAATAGTTAAAATAGCGGCAAAGGCAAGGATATTTGATTTGGTTAGTTGTGGTGAATATAACCCTATTTCAAAATTTATTTTTCAGATATATAGAGAAATAAGAATTTGATGGTATGTATATTTCTATTTTGAATGCTTCATGTTAAAACAACATATATTGATATGGTTATTTGTGGTCAGAGCACAATTTATTCTATTTGATTAGAACTATATTTTACATATTTCATTCATATAATTACATGTGTGGTTACTTGTGCCTTCAGGATGATGCATGGGATTATTATTTTCAAATCCTATGAATCTCTATCACCTGATAATTTTATGCTATGTGTCATATATATTTTTCTTATTTCATGTTAAATTTGTTAGTTTTTGAAATGAAAAGCTCTGGTAAATTACAAGATGAATTGGAATGTAAATAATTAAAAAGGAATACTGGAGAATTATTAGTGAAAAAAACAAGAATACATTCGAAGGTGTTGGATGAAATGATATTGTTAAAATATGATTTGAAAGACACAACAAAAGCAAAGTGCAAACACTATTATAAAATATTAAGTGCACAAATAAAAAGTGGAACATCACATTTATGTTGTCATGTAAGTGTTTGTCCATCTTAAAAGAATCATAGCATAAACCAATGCATGATTAGGTGTCAAACAAATTCTGAAGGCTCTTCGTAAATGAGAAATGTAAAATATGATATGGAAGAATTGCGTAGAGCTTTGTTAATGCTTCTTGTCAGTGGCGAACTTTCATTTTTTTTGTTGAATGGTCAGCATTTAGATATATGATGACCATTGCATGCCCGCAATTCAAAGCTATTATCAGACGTACCTTAAAAAGAGATATTATGTTGCTTCATGAATAAGAATAAGAGTATGTGTTGGATGAGTTATTGAAGAGTAGTAGTTGTATTTGTTTGAAATCTACTAATTGACTTAATGAGTCAACAAAAGATGAGTTCATTTGTATAACTGCACATGGAATTGCTAAGAGATAGAAGCTATATAAAAGAATAATAGTGTTCCGAGCTTCAACACCACCATTTAATGTGACAATAATTTCTGAAGAGTTTGCATTTTCTTTAGTTGAGCGGAAGATTGATGATAAAATTTTGTGTCTTACTCTTTACAATGCTTCATAGAATGATTTTGTCGTTAATGTCCTCAAAATGCGCTTGAATGCAAAGAAAGGACTAGTATGTGATGGTGTTTTTTTTTTTCAAATTTGATGTTGTTGTCATATTTTGAATCTCATAGTGCAAACAAGTTTGAGATTGATTGAAGATGTTATTAGAAAGACCAAGTGTGGGTTCAAAAATTTTAATGAGTTTATCCTAAAGTTCAAAAAAAATTATGATATTACAAGCACAACATTTCATTTAAAAGTGATAAAAAAAAAGTTCAGATTGATATGTGCATGAGATGGAATAACATATATATTATGATTGATAATGTATTATATTACAAGGAAGTTCTTTGCTTTTGGGAACAACATGAAAAGAATTTTGAATTTTTTAAGCTTACAAACATAGAATGAAAAAAGTTACAGTGCTTACATACTTTTCTAAAAGTCCTTCATGAGGTCACATGCTTATTCTAAACTAGCAAAACTCTCACAGAAGTATTTATTTTTGCGGTGCTTGGAAAATTCAAATGAATATGTTAAGTATCTTGCATGTCATTAACATTTCTTGACAGATATGGTTGTAGGAATGCAAAAGAAATTTGACAAGTATTTGTTGTAATATGATTTATTACTTTCGTGTGCTGCTGTTTTGGATCAAAGTTATAAGCTTGATTACTTAGAGTTTTATTATTTAAGTCTTTATGGAGATGATGAATACTTTCATGTTAATAAAGGATTTGATTTATAATTTGATTGAGCATTATATGAATAACCAGCATGAACATGATTTAACATCTATTGATATGCATGGAGGATCCAACCAATCTTCACATCGTTTCAACTGTAACCAAAATGCATTTAAAGAATACTTGAAGAGAAAGTCAAGGAACAACACAAGTAAGTCACAACTTGATCTTTATCTGACAAAGTCAACGTTATATAGAGATTTAGATCTTGATATTTTAAACTACTGGAGCAAAACTGTATCTAGATTACCTGAAATGACATCCATGTCTATAGATATTTTATCAATTTATGTATCAACTGTAGCCTTTGAGTCAACCTTCAGTATGGGCAAAAAAAATAAATAATCTGACACGTGCTCTCTAAACTCAAATACAGTTCAAGCATTGACAAGTTATGAAGAGTGGTTTTGTGCTAAAGGGTTTCCTACATGTATTTACTCATTAGCTATTTATTTTTTATGTAAATTTATGATATAACTTTGACAAAAAAATTTGACTAAAATTTATATGCATGTGTTGAAAAGTCAATCAGGACAAAATATTGATGATGAAGATTACAACAGTGATGAGAAAATTGAAACTCAAATTCGTAATGTAAGTATTGGTAATATTTTGTTAGTACATGAGATAAATAGTTTTTTTTCCATTTAATTTTATCACTCTGTAATAAGTTTCTATTTCTATGCACGTGAAGTTTAAAGACATGCAATTTCGTGGATGATTATTTATAAGTGGCGTGACATCTTTTGTTGGCGTAGTAAATTTTTTTTTGACTCTTATTATTGGACTAATATTACCATAATAGGATATTTATTTTTTATTTCGATGTAGATGTATTTTGCATAGAAATATGTGGCGATTATTTGTGAAATTGCATGAGAATTAATATGTAGGCGAGTTTTAAAGTACTGTTTTTTTATTAAGGTTAATTTATGGTGAGTTTTAAAGCACTATTTTTAATTGACTTTCTAAATCAAGCCCATCTCATTTAAAGCCCTTACTGTTATAGTTTTTTCCTTTTATTTTTTATTCTCACAATCAAAACAACTCAACACCCAACTACAACAATTCATCTCAAATCTTCTCCTGCTACTTGATACGATTCTATAATTTTCTTTTGACTTTGTCCAAATATCACAAATTTGTGCTTTCTTTTTGCACCAAAACTATGTGCTCAAGCAATAATAGCTGGGCACCATATTGATCTTCTTCTTCACAAACTACAAGGGATTTGTGTGAACTTTTTTTGGCACCAAAACTATGCTGAAGCAAATACTTAAGCTCATTGATCATACAAAGATTGTGCTGCATGACTGGAATGAGCCAATGATGGTATGTGTTATATGTTTTTAATTAGGGAAATTTTCATTCATTCTCACACAATTCTTATGCATTTACATGTCTAAAACCTAAGGTATGATACTTACCTTTATAACATTTTGGTATTAAAAAAGTATGAATGAAATGATATGTTTCACTTGTAGAAAATTAATGATATGGTATTTTTTTATGTGATGTCGAAGACTTGAGTGTTATCATGTAAATATGAAAGTTTATGAGTTACAGTTGTAAATATATAAGAATTGTGTGGTATGAATGCAAATGCCTCTCATCAAAGTTTGTTTCTTCTTTTTTTTTTTTTTTATATTTATGCAATTTAAAAGCACCCCCATGTCGTGGATGCAGGTGAAGAAAGGACTACAACAAAGTTGGGAATAGATTGTTGTCTGCCTTTAGAGCTTGGATGAAGGAGATGGAACGATAAAGTTGATGCATGTGCAGCTTTTAGAAACTAACTGATAATGATTTTTTTTTTTATGCAGTGTTAAATATTTGAGCGTTATGTATGTAAACATGAAAGTTTGGGTGTTAGCTATGTAAATGCATGAGAATTAAGTGGTATGTTAGAATTTATTTAAGATTTTAACGCATTATGTAGCTCCACGCCTGAAGCATATGGGCTATAGAAAAATAGATAATTCTAAGAATTCTGCTTTGAATTTTAGATAGACGTGCATATGGCTTTTTCAATTTGTTAATTTTTCTACATTTGAAGAGGAAGAAGAAAAGAAATTGTTAGTTTTTAATATTGAATTTACATTGAACAAACTTCTCAAAATTATGTAATGTGCCTAAGAAGAAGAAAATATAAATTAATTTTTCTTTTTAAAGCCTGTGGGGCAGCTCGGGTCTACGGCTAGACCGACAGTTTGTGCAAGCGAGTTTGGTTATATTTTTCAATAGAAGGCGGTCTCAAGCCTGACCTGAACCTACTCTGACTATTCAAAGCCCGAATAAACCTAATTCACACCAAAGTCGACCCGCCTAACACCCATGTCTAATCAAGAGTGACGGATATAACCAGAACTCTATCCTTTTCCACCTATATCCTTCATCTCACAAGCTCTTTTTCTAATTGTATGGATTCTCAAACTATACAAGACCATGTGCTAAATGTGTTCTATTTTTAATATGGATGTTTAGATATTAGCTATGTAAATACATATAAATTGTGTGATGGCTATTTAAATTCCTCAAAATTAGAGGAAAGTAATTGCCTTTTGACACCTCGCGTTCCTCTAGGGCTGCCTTTTTAAGGAACTGCGGGCTGCGGCGGCCGAGGGAATCATAGCCGCGTTAATTTGGCAGTCAATTGACGGACTCGAAAGGTTCATTAACTAAATTGGAATTTCCCCTGTCCATAAAAGAGTAGGTCGAGCATCTTTCCCCGATTAGCATCCTTCTCGTACTATCTCTACCTCTCACAACGTCGGAAGATATCGGAATGTCAGGAGCGAACCCGGAAGAAGAAAGGAAGCCTGATCAGGGCGGAGCGCACATAAATCTCAAGGTTAAGGGGCAGGTAAAATATCTCTCGATTCTTTGCTGTACTTTGCGATCTGTCTTTTGATTTTGTTTTCGGTTGATACGAAAGCAATATAGAGCTTGCGGTTGGATGAAACTTGTCAGTGAATGTTTTTTTCTGTTTTCTTTCTGTTTTTGTGATTGTTGCTTAATTAGGAATGAGGCTTCGGTTTTAGAGGGAATTAGGTTGAGATATTGATGATGTGGTAATATTCGCCGTCTGGCATAATTATCTTGTTTTGGGCGGAGATTTTAATCATGAAAATTAGTTGAATTGGGTTTAGTGAGCATGGATGTATGTTTTTGTTGCTCATTGCTTTGAATTTGTTAGACGGGGTCGGCATTGGGTTTATGAAGGAACTATTTTTTATTCTTGTTTTTGGCTATTATGGAGGTGCTGTAGAAACAACTTTGCAAATGTTGGGGTAGGGCATTAGAGCTTCGTGTAGTTGTGGTACTTCCTTCTTGATAGGTGTATTTGAAAAATACTGGTTTAGTTTGCATTCGGGGTTGGAGTTCGTCATTTTCCATTTTCTGTTGCGCTGTGTTGCATGTGGTGTTAAACTTATTCATGTTCTTTTGAATAGCTTTCAACCAAGTTAATTTGGATTTTCCAATTCTTTATTTCCTAATCGTCGAAAAATTAATTGTGTACTTTTCTTTTAGTGCGTCTTCAACTCTTCATTGTATGTGCTCAAATCACCAATGTCTATATTTCATCACATTATTATTCGATAATCTTTTTTTCCCCTTTAATATAATAATTTCTTATTTTATTCTTTCTTACTAGGTGTAGTTAGGGCTACTGAGTGGGTAAGCTGTCTTTGTTTTATTTCGAAAGTCTCAAGTTTGAGTCACGCAAATAACCTCTTGCATATGTACGGGCAAGCCTGTGTGCATAAATCTACCCTTAAACCCTGCATTGGCTAGTGCCTCATCCATCTGCTGCACTACTCTCCCCACTTATTTTATCCATATTAGTTACAATTTCTTTGAAATTTTAAAGTTTTTTTAAATATGGATATTAGATTCCGTATTCTAATGTAAACTAACATGTTTTGTGTTAGTAGATCCTTATTTGAAGTGGCTAGAACTTCAATGAAGTTGAACTTGTGTAGATTCATCAATAAAACTTTCTTCATGCCCGCAAACATCTCTTCATTTGTTATTTCTCCTTTTCAAAACCCTAAGAAAATTAGGCTCTAGTGCTGATGTAATTGAAATACCTCGTGAGATTAATATGGGCTTTATTCATCATTGAAGATTTTTTACCAGTTATAATCACCATCCAGTCTCTTGTATTATGTGGTAGTTCTCACAAGTCGAGCGACTCTACTAGCATTTTGTGACAAATCCTTCTCGGTGAAATCAACTATATATTTGTGTTTTTAATTAATTTGCAAGATCATCCTGATGGATGACTATAAAATGTTTCTTGAGGATCTACGGTACGCCTCCACCTTCTTGGCTAACTACATCAACCTTCACTCTCCAACTTGGAGAGAAGATACTTATTATTCCTGTAGACACAAATATCCAAAAAGCTTTAGGTTTGCCTTCTTAGTAGATGCTGTCATTTTTATATTGTGCTAATGTATGCCTAATTTTGTCGCAATTATGCTTTTCTTTATGTTATTTGGGATACATTAAGAATTTGTAAGAACATACTCAGGTTATGATTTGATCATTGCTTCCTTCCTTTATTAATAAAAGTCATCTTGTAATACGAAAGATGATGAGATTTCTATCAATTATTGAAGCTTCATGTTATGAAAGCTCCGTCCTCATTTCCTATATGAGCTCTTCTTTTCTTCATATCCCCTCCTAATATCTACATTTTCTTGACACTTTTCAAAAATGTCATCTTTCTTTAACCATGTGTTTATGTTTGCTAATTAGAAGCTGGATACTCTGTACCTGACTAATTTGTATCCATGTCATCACTTAAATCTTTGAATGGTTTTACAGATTTCAAGAAGTTCGTAGATTTGGTAAGAATATTGAACATTTGCTATCAAGTAGGCCATGCTATGAGTTTTGGCTATTTATTTGACATGGATTTATGTTGGTATAAAGAGAGGTGAATAGAAAATGGTGTGTAGGATATGATAGTGATGAAAGTAGCAAATTTGAATGAAACTTATAGGAGTGCTAATCCTAGCTATTATTTTTTAATGGCTTCATAATCTTTTCTTTTATGCTACTTTTGTTTCAATATTTATCCTCAATTTTTATATCTTCTGTTGATCCCTTGCTGAAAAACTTTATTTAGACTCCCTTGTGGCCTTCTTGGGTAGTAGTGAGAAAATCAAGGGGGAGAGGGAGAGGTTAAGGCCTCGTTTGCTTGCGAACGCTTTGTCGTTGTATGAATTCCATTTTAAAGCATTTTTTTAAAAAGCTGCGTTTAAAAGCTTTCGTCAGAGTTTGTATGTTTTTTTAACGAGTGTTGAAAAATAAAAATACTATTTTATTCCGTCGCCGTGCCTCCCATGTCACACAAAGTTCTTCTCTGAGTTCGCCCCTTCTTGCCCCAAGAGATCGAGAAAGACAAAAGCAAACCAGTCTCTTGCATCTCATTCCTCAATCAAGGGGCAATGAAGTCACTTTACATCTCAAAGACTAAAGAACAATGTAAGAAATCACTGGCAACAATTCCCGCTTTCGGTATCGGAGCTATCCCCACCTGCCAATCTCACACATGGTAAAGAGGTAAGGCTCACTAGCGTTGATGCCCTTGTGTCTCACCATGGAGTCACTGCCGGTTAATCAGAGAATAATTTGGATTTTTCTCTTACCTATCGCTGAACGTCGGGCCGACAGCTTCGAAGGCTCCTTGTTCAAATTTTTGCCACTGAAGGCTTTTCGTTGGATGCCAATTGGAGGGAGGGCTGTTATCTAAATACCAAAACTTTCGTTCCTCTGCTTTGTTCGGACCGCATCGGAGGCTAGCCGCACCCTCAACAGAGCCCTAAGAGAGGTAAAGAAATGTGCAGCGAGAAGTCTTTTTCAATTGATTGCTCCAGATAGAGGTAATGTATTATTAATTGATGCGAGGAAAATTCCATTATGCTTGTTATCTCAACTAATTATCTATAATAGGAAACAAGTAAATAGAAAATAACATGGATCTAGGGGACATGCAACCAAAAAATTTCAATGCAAACTCATAAATTTCTTAATCCTTGCCCTCCGTTGTTGAAATCCCTCATGCTAGATGTAAGATTTTTACCATTATAAACATGAACTTAATTTTTCAAAATTTAGTTGAAGAAAAGTTTTGATGAGATTGCCAATTTGGTCATGATGAAGTGATATGGTTCCAGTTTTTATCTTTTCATTAATGAAGTTTTGGTCAATGCATGGAGTTTTTTACAATGCATATTACAGCTCAATCACATGATAGTCTTTTTGGTTCTTCTGTGATGAAAAATTCATTGATAAATTGAGAACTAACAAACATAATACGAGAACTTTAGAACTTTTACTTCTAAATAACTGAGGGAAGGGATTTACTCCCTTGTGGCCTTCTTGGGTAGTAGTGAGAAAATTAGGGGGGGGGGTAGGGAGAGGGAGAGGAGGGAGTGGTCAAGAGAGTTAAAGAAACATGCAGTGAGAAGTTTTTTTCCATTTATTGCTCCAGATAGAACTAATATATTATTAATAAATTTGAGGAAAATTCCTTTATTCTCGTTATATCTCAACTAATTATCTATAATAGGAAACAAGTAAATAGAAATTAACATTGATCTATGGGACATAAATCCTAAAAACATCAATGCAAACTCATAAATTTCTTAATCCTGGTGCTCCCTTGGAATCGCTCATGCTAGACGAAAGATTTTTATCATTATAAACATGAACACAATTCTTCAAAATGTATTGGAAGAAAAGGTTTGATGAGAGCGTCTCACCAATTTGGTGATGATGAAGTGATGTGATTCCTCTTTCTATCTTTTCATTAATGAACTTTTGATCTATGCATGAATTTTTTTACAATGCATATTACAGCTCTATCACATCATAGTCTTTCTGATTCTTCTTCTGTGATGAAAAGTTCATTGATAAATTGACAATTAACAAACATAATATGAGAAAACTTTACAACTTTTACTTCTAAATAACAGAGGGAAGGGTTTTTTTTGAACGCATGAAGATTGGATGATCTTATCGTTAATAGTGTTACATTATATCGCTTTGTTTGATGGAAACAATGCATAACACACACACACACACACACTAGATGAAACAAGTTTGAGAGCTTCTGATTTTGGAAGAGTATAAATTTGAGGAGTTAAATTCTCAGGACATATTTTTTCAATGCCAATCTTTCTTCAAATTCAAGTTCTGAAATTCACATAAATTAGAAAGATAACCAGCAATTTTGATCAAAGGCGAGTTTACGAACGAATAATAGGTTGCAATTAAGGTTTGCTGCGTTAAGATTGAATTGAGAATTAATTTGTTTTAGATACATACACGCTTGATCTTAGTTACTTTAGAAGGAAACCATTGATAATACTGATATTCAGTGCTTGTTTGCATGCTTGACAACTTCTTAAAACTGGGATATCATCCATCGTATGATCAGATGCATTAGCATCTATCGTTCACAACCTTTGGTTTGCTCTTTTTTTTTTTCCTATGTTTAAGACATTATAACACCACTAATTTGGCCATTGAACCAATTCCCATCACAATGGAAGATAGTTTTAAAATTGAATGAATATCTTTAAGAGAAGATTCATTTGCATTTGTTGGACAGGCTAGGTTCTGTATTGTTGGTAGTAGTGGCATGTTCATTACGTGCTTTGTTATTCAAATCTCATGATGCACGGAATTGCTGGCTTGGCAACAAGAGAAGGACCAAGTTGCAAGAGGATTTCTGCCCAAATAAAATAAAGAAATTAAAGAAGAGAATTATCATTCCATTGTTTGCATCAAATTGGGCTAGGAGATTAATCATGGGGGCGAGGACAAGATGCATAATTAGTAAATAATTAAATATAAAGTAAAATGGATCTAGGTGACAACATTTCAAAAATCAACTAGGGCAACTTATAAAATCATTAATTTATTCAAATTCAATATATTGGTTATCTAATCTTCTTGTGTGCGTGTGCGTGTGAAGAGACAGAGAGGTTCTGCTGCCCAAAGTCCCCTGAATTATGGATATCATTTGGCCAGTGTTGTTAATTGGTTTGAGTAGTTGAATTCTTCTTATGGCCTGATTAACTACTAATTCGGTAGTGTTTTAGGGTTGGCATGGTCCAGATCCTGATGATTTTCCTTTTTATTTACTGTTTTACTGCACCCTCTTAAAAGACCATTAATATTGATTCGTACATCTATGAGTTTCTTTCTCCTCTGGTATGGATGCTTTATGTTTTGGCTGTGTTTCATCATGAATTAATCTATTTGATTCTCCATATGTCATTTTGAATTCAAAACTTCTGTTTTCTGCTGTGCTTGAAACTTAGGACATTAGTAGAGATATTGATTCTCAATGAAACTTCTCTGTTGAGTGGCATGCATGCCTTCAAAGTTTTTGTTAGAGTAAAATTCCCACTATAATAGAATATTTTGATTTGATCTGCTTCTGCTTTTGGACCCTCCAATTTCATAGTGGGTAATTTAGGTGAAAGGTGCTTATTCAAACTTTAACGAGTAGTTGCACATTTTGAAGTCAAGTTATGTTGATGGGGTAGCAATTGGTGTTTTCTGCTTCTAGTGTGTTCTAAAATTTTTTGAAAAAGATAATCTTTTCAGTGATACAATAATAAGCATTTGAATTTGATTAGTAAATAGCAATATACTTGAAATGAAAAAGATAATCTTTTCAGTTACCTGCTGGCTGTCACGTGGGTTATTCACAAAGAAAAAATCCTTATTTTGCTTAATGGTAATTGTTAAGCTTTTTCTTTCAAATTTGGTTTTTTTTATTTTGTTCGTTATATTATTCATTACATCAATGTTATTTTCCAAAACTATTTGGGTCAAGTTTAAGCAAACCCCTTCTCCTTTCATTCTTGTTGGGGTTAGTTGAGCCTCATTTTGTTCGAATGTTTCACATTTTTTTTTTTTTTGCATTTATATTTTCATTTACATCTTCTATTCTATAAACATGTCTACAAGAAAAAAAATCATGATGTAGTGGTTAATAAGATATATCCCTAAGCTTGTTAAGTCTTATCCCTACTGTTCAATTGGGCACGAGTCACATTTATTACTGTTTTGGGCATATATTTTATTTATTTACAACCAACATTTCAAATGCCATACAAATTTTTATTTCATTTGTTTATTTTTTTTTAAACCGTCTCTCCTTACCAAAATATAAATTTATTTTATAGAAAATAAATATAAAATGATGGAATTTATGTGTGTTATGAATGTAACATTGCAAATTAGAAGGGGATTTGTGGTTATAATATATCTTCATAACCTAGGATATTTTCCTCTTTATTTTATCTTCTTTCTTTTATTTTCTCTTTGATTGCCTATGTATCGAATCTTGGATATTTAGTTAAATTGAATATGAAAAATCTTTCTTTTAGTGTATCGGATCTTGGATATTCAGTTAACGAGAATATGAAAAATCATTCTTTTAGTAGTGGTATCAGAGCAAGTGTTCAATTGTTCGCATACCTCTTCACCCATATTACCATCTTTAACTCTCAAACTTGCAACTCTGCTCTCTGTTGCAGTTAATGCCATTGATTGCATACCTTTGCTAGCCTTGCTGTCCTCTTATCGTGCCATCACTCATGCTTTATTGCAATTATTCTCTAGCCATATTGAATTACTTCCCTCTTATGCTCCAGTCAGGACTCCCATTTTTCATACGTTATTTGTGGCTTGCTCGCCACTCTGCATACATGATCTTCACCTTATTTTTCTCATGATTCGTGCTTGATGTCACATGGGAGCTCACCAAGAACCAGCATAATGGAGGACACTTCCCTCTACATACTTTCACCGCAGCTCTGCAGACAATAGCTTTCCATATTGTACCATTGGAAGACTCCATGTGTATGCCCGCTAGTTGGCCCACTACTCATTATGTCACTTGTCTTACTGCATCTCATCATACGGCCTATGGTTCTTGCTCCCTCAAGTGCTCATCATTCCACATTTTTTTTTTTGATTTTTTTAAATAATTTTCACCCTTCATTTATGCTTGATTTAGGAACTTCTTTTGCCATTTCATTTCTGGTTGGCGCTCGATAGCTACCCTTTTTACTACCTTAAAAATGAAACCCTATTCTACTATTGGTACATCTATCAAAGTAAGCAATTATCTCTTGCATTATAGATTTTTTTCTTCTTCTTATGGAAAACTTATTCGTTTAGACTCTCCTTTACCCAACTGAACACCACCAAATACTCCAACTGATAAGCCTTCGATTTTGTTGTTCACATGGATGTTTAATAACCTTAAACTTATGCAATGAATAATTTCTTGTTTATGAGAAGGGAAATGAGACTTCTTTCTTCTCACCTTCTTTCAACTCTGTAGCCCGTCTCAACTATACACCCTTTCTATTTCTTTGCATGTTGGTGACGAATTTATTCGTGAGTGATTCAACAATTTGAAATGCACATAAGATGAACTTTAATGTTTTCGAAAGAGAATAAAACAAAGACTCTTTCTATTCTTTTATCCCGGACAATATGCTTAATTATTGGCAAACTGTGGTGTCTCCAAAATTGCAATTACCCTTTCTCATGGGTTTTAGGTCATCACGTTATTCTTATGATCACAATCAAATTGCTAATGCTGTTGGAACTAGGGTTTTAGGTGGTTGTGGATGTGCTCACAATTTCTTTCATGTTGGTATCATTCTCAAAGGACTAATCACTGGTTTAATTGTTATTGGAGAAAAATTGGTCATCCTTTTGCTACTCAACATGCATCACCATCTCTCTTATCTATTCAATTGGTAAACACTCCTGTACAATTTCGTTTCCATGAGGATTATGATCCTTTACTGCAACATTATAAGTTAAATCACTTTAGCCTCCGATGTGAATCTTTTCGTGGCTTGACTTTCATTGTTCATTTTCGTATGATTGGCTTGAAACTTTGATGCTTGAAACTTTGATGCATTTTCTTATTTCATTTATAGTCAACCATTTTTTTTCATTACTTATTTTGATTTCCTTGGTGTCATTATTGCCTTTGAATCATCTTATTTTGTCTTTGGAAATGGGCCTATTAATCCCTCCTCCTCCTTTACCTTATATAATACTTTTTATATTCCATAATTTCCTGTTAAGTTTCACTTTTTAAGTTTCCTTGTTAAGTTATGCGAGAGTCACCATGAAGATGATTGATCGAGTTGTTGAAGTTGGAGGCATTTATCAGGTCATTGTTCTTGCTCAACTGCCTTGCCATTTCACCATATTATTGGCATTTTCGTCTCCGTCATCTGCTTGCAGAATGTTTTTGAGATTTTACTAGTGTTGTTTCGTCTATTTTCAAATTTGATTGGTGTAGATTGTGTGAATATGCAAACACCACCAAACATCTTATCCTATTTTAATTTCTTCTTGTAGTAGTGCTTCTTGTCTTAGTCACTTGGATTTACGGGGTCTAAGCCTTGTGCTCATTAACTCGAGCTTTTGTTATTATTATTATTATATTTATTATTTTATCTATGACCACACTAGAGTAAATTGGATTTATTTGCTGAAGTATCAGCTAGAAGTTCTCTTAATAGTTATTTATTATTTATTTATTTTTAATTATTTTTTGAACAAAACAAGTTCTTGAATATATGTAATCGTCATTTCATCATTTTTGTGATGATAATAGTATTATGCATGTCCCAACAACAAAATGGAGCAGGAGTATTTTGGTGCTTGCCTTTACTCATATTTTCCCAACTCATTTATTCAAGCTTTAAATAGGCGGCTTATGGGTTCTACTATTTTGAAACGTTTTCCCGTATCAGCCAACTCAATTATGTCCATTTTCTGCACTTTATTGTCATTACATAAGCTTATTTATTCTTACTAATGGATGCCAATAATGCAGTTTTTTCATAGTTTTTGACATGGAGTAACCTTTTGGATATATTGCTGAAGGGGAACCCAAATATGCAAACCTTAAAAAACTATACTTGGGCCAAAACAGATTGCCATGCTTGGTTGACATATCGTAATGGTGTTGATTTTCTTTTTAGTGCCATGAATGATCATTCTATCTTTATTAGGCACTTCTCTTTTGCATATTGATTCTTACCATTTTTGTTAATGGCTGACATTCTTCTCATTGAGAATAATACATCCAATATTAATAAAACAAAGCACCATTTTCATATTATTTTTTTCACTAAAGATTTGAGGCATCCAAAATACTTTCCTGGCGTAGGGTTAGCTTACAACATGAAATGTAATTGGACAGTTTTTGGGAGCAGGCATATTTGGATTCTCCTATGATATTTATAATCATTCATAGAAATTTGAAATTTTTGAAGAAGCTTCTATCTACCATTTTTATTGGTTGACAAATCTATTTGAATACCACCTGAAGTGATATATCATTGTTATTTGGATGATTAGTCAACTTAAAGAACATATTTACTTTGTTGTTCTTCAGAATCTTCAGATGCATTAATATATTTTTTTTGAAAAAGATTAGTTTCTCAGAAATAGAATAATTTATGTATTGAGTCTTACTCTGATGCTATGCGGATCTTTTAGTACAAAAAATCCATCAGCAGTCTCGTATCCCGGAGAATCGAGAAGTAAATTATTGTAATTAACTCTTGGATATGTTGAATTTAAGTTCATGGTTCATTGAACTTGCAAAATGATCTAGATTAAGGGCCTGTTTGGGGCAAGCTTATAAGTGCGGGGGCATTTTTGAAAACGCTGCGGTACCGTTTGTATCACGTGTTTTGCCTGCTTATCCGAAAACGCGGTTGCATTTTTACACTAGACGCAAATTGCGGGTCGAACCTGACGGGCCGTGTTTCAGGATAAATTGCTTATCTTGAAACTCACAAGCTGCCCCAAACTCACCCTTAAAACTCTTTTAGAAGAACGTAGATTTCTTGTAGCTTAATCTATGATTCTCAATTGTGCTAATCCACACGCGCACACACACATACACACCAACCTACCTTAATCCTTTCTTTTGAACCAGGATTGCTTTCCAGCATTCTGTCTCTGCCAATGTAGAATCGCTTCTGGTTGTTCGGCTTTTATTTTCCACAGGACCCAGCTTAATGATCCAGCAATAATAAAATGATTATTGTTTCACCTTGACATTCTTTTAAATATAACTCTAATTAATCCTCTGAGTGCAGTCATGTCAGTGCATCTTTTCTAATTAAAAAAATAATTAATTTCATAATAAAAATTTCAACAACTTGACATTTCAAATGTCAGCCATGTATCAAACGAAACCTTAAATTTACCCCTTTACCCCAATTCTTAAGTGTCAATAATTCATCATCTCCCCATTTGAAAACTTATATTTTCCCATTTTTGAGATATAAAGGAAGATGTACGTACATACATGCCACACAATTTTCATGCATTTACATATCTAACACCCAAACTTTGATATTTACTTTAATCACACTTTGTCCATGCATAAAAAGTGCATGACTTTTAAAAAAAAGTTAATAATAATGATTTTTTTGATGTGATGTGAAATATTTGTAAATAGTAGAATTCGTAATAAAAAAAGCCTAGGAAAAACTTGAATTATGGAGGTCTACATTGGAGTCTAAAGGCCTTCATTTAAGTAGAACTAAAAATGAATACATGGAATGTAATTTTAGTAGTAATAGCTCTAGTGACAAAAGTGTGACTTTGGGTAATCAAATTATTAAAAGGTGTGAACGATTTAGATATCTTGGATCCGTTCTCCAAAGTGATGGTGATATAGATGGGGATGTTAATAGTAGAATTCAAGTTGGTTGGTAGAAGTGGAGGAATGCTTCGGGCCTTTTGTGTGATAGAAAAGTACTGCTAAGTCTGAAAGGAAAATTTTATAAGACGGTGGTGAGACCTGCAATGCTCTATGGCGCTGAATGTTGGCCTTTAAAAGAGAAGCATAATAATAAGTTAAGTGTTGTCGAGATGAGAATGATTAGGTGGATGAGTGGCTTTACACTTAGAGACAAAATGCGGAATGAATATATTCGTGATAGGGTTGGTGTAGCTCCTGTGACAGACAAAATTAGAGAAAGTCGTCTTAGATGGTTTGGTCATATTAAACGTCGACCATTAGATAATCCGATTAGGAGAGTAGATGTTTTAGATTCGACTTGTGTTTAGAAAGGCAGAGGTAGACCTAGGAAGACTTGGGCTTATTGTATTAAAAATGATCTTAATTTATTAGAACTAAATGAAAATATGACACTAAATAGGACGCAATGGAGAAAAAGGATTCATGTAGCCGACTCCACGTAGTGGGATTAAGGCTTTGTTGTTGTTGTTGTTGTTGTTGTTGTTGTTGAATATTTGTACGTTAAGGATGTAAAAATCAAAGTTTAGGTGTTAGATGGGTAAATTCCCAAGAAATGTGTTATGTATATAAATACCCCAAACATACATAGAAAATTATTTTGAATTGGACTATTTATTTTCTTTTTTTAATAAGCTTTCTCTAAACTAAAAATATTACATGGATAGCTTATTTTCCTCAATTGCAGCTTGGATTGTCCATTTTATAATTTAATCAAGTTTTATGACATCCATTTTAATATTATCATATTTTGCTAAAATCAAAGTCAATTGTGTGCGTTTACTTCCCATCAAAAAAAAAAATTCCTTTCAACTCTTATTTTTTCATTCAACTTTATTGTAAATCCACAGGATGGCAATGAAGTGTTTTTCAGGATTAAGCGCAGCACTCAACTTAAAAAACTCATGAACGCCTACTGTGATCGCCAGTCGGTTGATTTGAACTCCATCGCCTTCCTCTTCGATGGCCGTAGGCTTCGCGGCGAGCAGACTCCAGATGAGGTGACATTCTCCAAATCAATTTCCATATATTTCTTCTGCTAAATCAAACATATATTCTTTCTATTCCTATGTATTTGCACATCTATGCATGATTTTACTTTTGAAAAATTAAAATAGTGGTATTTTTGATGTAATATGAAAAGTTTAGGTGTTAGATATGAAAATACATAGGAATTGGGGGTATGCATGTAAATGCTCTAATTTTTTTTTTTAAATAAAAAATCTGATGATAAATATATTCCAAATTATTTTCAGTTGGAGATGGAAGATGGAGATGAAATTGATGCCATGCTTCACCAAACCGGCGGGTAACTATTTATATTTCCTGATTTGAGGGGCGTTCTTTGGCTTGGCAGTATTTTGTATATTTCATTGGGTTTGATATGAATGAATACACAAAAACTAATACAATATACTATCGTGAGTTTTGGCCAAGCTGAGGAGCAATCTGAAAACTGATAAATCAGAATTTGGATGAGAAGATTATTGTGTTTTTACCACTGTTTGTTGTTTTTTTTTTCCTAAACTCAAGTTTTTTGCTATGAATGCTGATTCTTAAGTGAAATGATGCAGATGTTTTATTGCAAGATAGAAAATTTTTGGGTAGTAGTTTTTGAGATGAAGGGGGGCATGAATTGTATCCAAATTGGATGACATTTTAGGAAATTTACATGCATATTACACAATTCTTTACTTCTTTACAGTTCTTCCCCCCAAAGTTACATATTTGCACTTCAACAACTTGTCACATGCACTTTTAAAATTTTAGTGATGGTAGTGTTTTTGAGGTGTTGTTGGAGTTTTGAGGGTATGCATGTCAATGTAAATTCTTTTTTTTTTTTTTTTGTATTAAGATATCTAAAATACATAAGAATTGTGTGGTATGCTGTATGTACTTCCTAAAATTATTAGATTTTTTTTGAGATTCGTGTTAGATAGATTAGGTGGTAGATGTGTATAGGAATTGGGTGGTTTAGGGCGCAAATCAACCCTATTTGAATAAAAAAGTCCTTTCTCCCAATCTGCTCTTATTTACTTGGAGCCACTGCAAAACCCGATCCAAAATGAGTACATATAAAATATAAAATACACAAATGTGTTCAAAATTTTATTTAAAAAAAAAAAGATTTAAATTCTACCCTTAATACTAAATGAATTTTATTTATCAACTGCAAGCTGCCAAAAATAATCAAAATTAATCGGTTACATTAACCTAAATATTTTCGGTTTTCTATGTATTCTTTCCCTCGTCATGATTTTTTTATTTTGTCTAAGATTACGTTCATGAAAAATATATCTACCCCAATATTTGCAAAGGGAGAGAAAAAAAAAAAAAAAGAC
>NEWO01000009.1:351977-372708 GCA_003013225.1 Phalaenopsis aphrodite
AACAATATCTCCACATCTTAAGAAAAAAAAAAAAACCCCCCTAAAATTAATCCACCTTCTCCTCTCCCACCTCCCACCTCCCACCTCCCACCTCCCACCTCCGACCTTCCCAAGCTCGATGGAACAAACCATCTCGAAAAGCGACTCTAATGGCGGCCTCGAAAAAACCCTAAAAGAGGTCATTCGCGAGGATCACGCCGACGCAAGAGACCTCCACTGGAAATCCCTCAAAGACGGCATCCGCCTCCACCACGCCAGCACCGCCTGGGCCGCCGCCGTGGCCGGATCCGCCAACACCCGTCCCCGCAACCTCTCTCGCACCGCCTCCCTCCGATCGCCTCAGAAACTTCCTCCATTTGGCGACGAGCGGGACGAATCCGTGGCGGCGCTGTTGCAGCGCCCCCTCCCGCCGGCGAAAGAGGAAACGAAAAAGACGTCCCTGAAGGCTCTGCTGGCTGACGGCGGGGAATATTCCTACGATGAGGAGGGGGACAGGGGAGGTGTGGGGAGAGAAGACGAAGATGAGGAAGATGAGGAGGAGGGGGGGAGTGAAGGCGGAATGGCACGTTCGTGCGGCGTCTGTAATGTGCGGCATAAGGGGGCGGCATTCATTCCCTGCGGCCACACTTTCTGCCGGTTTTGCTCGAGGGAACTTCGGGTAAGCCCTGGAAACTGCCATCTCTGCAATGAGTTTGTTCTTGAGATTCTAGACATCTTTTGATCTCTATTTTTATAATGGGGGGCATTTAGGTATAGAACATTCAGTTCTCATACATTTACATTTCTAAAGTTTAAAGTTTGATTTCTGTGTTTATAGATCTTGAATGCTTTATAGTATCACTATTTCATCTTTTAGAAAATAAAAAGAGTTGTTTTTTCATGGATTTATAGGATGAAATGTGTGTAAGAATTGAGGTTTAGATGTTGGATATGTATATACGTAGGAGCTGAGTGATGTGCATGCAAATCTTACCTTCTTTTTTATAGATTATTATAATTATATAAGTAAGATTGTGAGCATATAAGTTTGAATGATGATGAGAGATTTGGTATGATTATTGTTGTGAAAAATGTTTTTAATGGTTTCATCATATATGTTACTTGTGAATTTTGTTATTTTACATTATAGTTATTGGTATTTATGTTAAAATAAAATGCAGTCATGTTTGCAAAACTATTCATATTGAGTGATGGTGGGTGTATGACAATATTTTTTAGGCTATGAGATGATTTTAGTTCTTTATAATGTTATGATTTATGATTTATGATGAGTGATTATTAGTTCGAGGTAATTGTCTCTGTGTTGTCTTTGATTCTTCTTTCAAGTTAAAGATGAGGCCATTTTTATATTATTCGGAGAGTGTGCTTTGATAAATTTAGCTAAAATCTAAAGTACTCGATGAATATGTGATATTTTTTTTTTTGTTTTTAAATGTCTTAACAAACTTAAAATTAAGTGATTTTAAGCTAATTGACTCTCTCTCATCAAATTGCTCCATAAGAAAAATATAATGAGCCTAAGATTATTCAATTCTATGAACATTAGAGTACTTAAATGTTGAAAGAATAGCTTATATCAAATGAATCAATATTGACCGTCAGATGAAGTGTTTTGAGATTCTGATTAAATTTATACAAATAGGACGCTATGTTCAATATAATGGCGGAGAAAGCTAAGAGCCATGTCACAAACTCTGTTTAAGAGCCCGCAATTACTAATAATCATCATTGACGAAAACCAGTGATTGTTGTAACCCAACTGTTATCTCACTACTATTGTAGCATGCTTATTATTTTCAAGTTGTTGTCTTATCATTGCAATTTAGCTAACATTGTTGTTTGCTAACCCCTGTTATTATAATAAAAAAACAAGTCTCCATAACTCTATAACCTTTTCATCATCAACTAGAGAGAGGAGAAGAACTTTACAATTTTATACGTAGTGGATTATTCTGACTGAGATATGTCCTGTCACTTTTCTCATTTATAGAATTTTTCATATAAAAAATTTGGTGTGACTTATATTCTCTTTTTATCTATTTATCAGTGAGATTTTAGTACAAATCTAAGATGCAAACTCTTTACTCTCCCATCATACATTTTCTAGCACTCAAATTATTTAATAAAAGAAAATAATATCAAGTGATGTACCTAATCATATAAATATATTTTTGATGCCTTATATGAATATTTTAAAGAGAGGGGGAATTTATTTAACTTAAAAGATAATATATTAAAATATTGAATATTTTAATAAATTATTTTACTAAATTCATTATTTTTTATCAGAATTAATAAAGTCTTGGAATGACTTGTTCCCATAATTATAAGCAAATAAAGAGAAGAGAGAGATAAATGAAACCTATTATCAATAGAGATCTCTCAAGTAACCTTTTAGATTTAACAATAGTTATATATTACATTTAATTCATCATTATTTAAGCATTATAACATAAATTCTAAATATACAACTCAAAAGTATGGAGAGAGAAGGCGGTGATGTTTGCTAAACTCAATGAGTTGTGGGAAAGATAATGATGATTGGGTTGATCAATCCATAACTACTTTTAGCTAAATTTATTTCGGTCCGAGCTAAAATTTGAATTGAACAAAATTCACAGCCCTAACTATGTATGTAAATGCACCACTAGATGCATTTTTTTCTCAATGCTTTTTACCATCATCTCCTCCATTCATGCTCAGACATTCATTCTATATAGATATAACTGCCAATATTTTATAACAAAACATAGGAGAAGCACAACCAGGATAAAGTATGGCTTCACCAATATGAGCGCATTACAAAACATAGGAGATGCAAAACCAAGATAACTACTAATGGCTTCACCAATATGAGCTTATAACAAAACATCATGTAACTTTAAATTGATGTTGTACTTCAAGCATAGCTCAGCAACCACATTGACAAATAAAAACTTGAATTTCCGCTCCATCCTCCATACCCAACCGTAGACAAACAAAGTAAGCAAAAAAAAAAAACACCATTAAAGACTACTTTGCCAAAACAAACATCCAAAATTTTTAACTTTATTACTTCCAAAGTGTTATTGTCATATCTAATCTGACGATTGCCAAAGATGAAGCTGTACTTAAGCAACTGAAGAGATAGATCACAACAATAGACATGTATGGGCTTCCAGGGCTGAGTATCTGGCTTTATGCGGTAAAACATTTCATTCCCAACCTAGAACAATATATATATGTATATGGCAGCAATGATGATTAAAATTACAATATTGAGCAGAAAACAAAGGCAGACATAGAATTAAATGAAGCAAAACCTATGCCACCACGCCTAATCATTAAAGAAAAACCAGACTTCAAAAATTCTTATTAGAGTAATATAATTAAAAAAAAAAAACCATTAAATCCTATCTCCTAAACATCTAACTACTACTACCGACAGAGACTAACCCTAAACCCTAATGTCTAGCAAAAATCATTATGAATTGCATGAATCATTTGGCATCGAGAAATATATCTCCTGATCTTTTACTTTGACGACGAGCGCTTCTTCTCCATGATTTAGAGTTTGTTTAGAGTAGCTGAAGCTTATTGAATAATCTGCTGATAAACTGATTAAAAATAATTTGCTGATAAGCTAGATGCGGTGACTGTTACACAATTTTTTTATTTAGAAAAGCCAGATCGTTGCTAGAAAGCTGTCATCGATGCGGCGAGAAAACGCTGTTTTAGCGTTTTGAAAACACATAAGCTGCCAAAATGAAGTTTACACAAACATGTCATGTGCGTTTTCAAAACTCCGCCGCACCAAATAAACTGTCCCAAACATACCCTTAGTGTTGGCTGCATGCCTCCTCCCCCACATTGTTCTCGCACAGGAAGGCCAATGTCGTCGCTGCTATATGGAGGATGAAAATGGCAGAAGGAATGACGGGACGACTCAACTCTCAAGGTAGTTTCCATTCCCCAAGACAAAGCCAGGACTGGTCGCAAAGGTAACGTTTTTTTAAATCCGGCCATCACCAAACAAAATCCTTTAAAGAGGTCCACATTTGAAGCATTAGGTAAAGGGCTGTCTAGTTTGAAGTTGGCAACTGTGAATAGTGTGTTTCGGATCGGCTAGAAAAAATTATTCATGTTCGGCTGAAAAAATTTATTCGTGTTCAGCTCAAAATTAACTCGTTAGACTAATTTTTAAACGAATAATTTTTTTTAAAATGACTATTTGTATAAAAAGTAATTAATTATAATTTATAATATTTATATTTGTGTGTGTGTGTATTTATTTTTTTTGTATTTTTTTTTCGAGCCAATTCATGTCTATCACGAGTGAAAAAAATTTTCTTCGTTTTTGACTCGTTTATATTTTGAGCTTAAAAATTTGTTCGTTTTCGGCTTGTTAGGCTTAATGAACGAGTCAAATACGAGTTAATGAGCCGAACAGAAATTGTTCGTGAATAACGAGCCAAATTGATAGCCTTGACAAGACATAATATTTTCTTGCTTCAGAAAGCCCTTTCTTCCTCTTTGAATCTTATTTATTTATAATTTTAGTGAATCTCTTGGCAGAGTAAAATTAAGTTGAATCATGTGGCATTTGGAGCCATGTAAAAAAAATATTTAATTATATAATTCTCTTATTTATTTAAAAGTTTCATTATAAAATTAGTATGAGAATAAATAATACTTAACACTTATATTTATTATTATTTTTATCTCATTGAATGATGGATGTAGCTTAACATTTCTTACATCCTTATATAAAAGAAGAAAATATTACGCCACCAGACACACAACGTGGTGCTATCCACCCGCATATTCAGACGAATAACTTATTATTTTCTCCATATAAAGAGGGTTTCAACAATTGCAAGAAGGGTACATGTTCTTCTCTTTAAAATGCATCGTGTCATCATATCTTTGAGAAAATGAATGCCTTAAAAGAGAAATTCGACGTCCTTGATAGTATCTTGGCAGCTATGTTGTATGGCAAGTGGATGAATGAAGAGGGAGCTTCTGAAAGAAAGAAGAATAAGAAGGTAAGAATGAGGGGCCAAGGAGTTTGCTTCGTTGTTGAGCAATTAAGCGAAAACTAAGGGAGAAAACCCTAGGGCACACTAAAACTCCTAAAACTTGAGAAGAGATGGCCTCAAAAAAACCATTTTTGACTGGTTTTTTTGTGAGAAATTATCACGCTTCAGACATTTTTGGCCGTATAGCCAATTAGATTGAATCCCTCTATAACCATATGACTTTATAGTCGGTTTGGTAGCGAGAGTATCTCAACTGGCTATCCAGCTGCCACCTTGATTAGGATATTTTGTGCTTTGTATCTACTTGACTATGGTGATGAGTTTTTCTTCTCTATGGGAGCCGGTCCGACTCACAATCGGGTTTGTATTCAGATAGAATAATATGAGACAAGGGGTCACACAATAGAATCGAGGCTCCTCCCACTTTTGTTGTTATGACTGAGGTCAGATAAATTTGGGTTCCCACCTCTGTCATTTTGAATATGTCAGATAGAGGGTAGTTATTTCTCGTGACTTGAGGCAACTTTCAGTCAAAAGCCTACATGCGAGATTAAAAGACTTGGGTCACATCAGATGATCAAGTTTTTTTATTTGTCCACATTGTTGAGTCTATGAACATTTCACTTCAATCAGGATGGTTTGGTCTTTATGACCACCTCGATGGTTGTGATGGGTAGCACACTGCGTGGAAAATTTCTAGTCAGTACTTCGTGCGAGAGTGCAACAGGAGACCCGGGTCACACATGATGCTCAAACGTTCTCAATTGGCCATTTTGTTGAGTCACTGGTTAGTTGCCACTTTTAATCAGGGTACCTTGAGCTAAATAGCTGTCTGATTGAAGTGATGAGTTCTTCTATTCACGGGGATTGGCTAGATTTGCAATTGGGTTCACAGTCAAGAGAAACATAACAGATGATTGGGTTACATGAGATAACTCGGCCTTCTCCTATACTGTTGTGAATATGGTCAGGTGGAGATCCTCATCATTATTTCATTTCGAAAGATAGGTCAGATAGATTGATCTGCCACTGCGAATGAGGTGAGGCAAGGCTTTCTCAGTCATACCTAGTGGCCTGATAGAGCTTTTTTTGTGATTAGTTGGTTTCAATTGGTTAGCCACCCCCTCAGTCATACCTTTTCTAGTAAATCTGGTATGGCTAAGTCTTTTCGTGGCTAGTTGGCTTCAACTGGTTAGCGACCCCCTCAGTTATACCCTGACCAACAAAATTGGCCTTGCTAAGTCTTTTTGTGGCTAGTTGGTTTCAACTAGCTAGCCACTCCCTCAGCCGTACCATGTTCAATATATCTGACCTGGTCTATTTTTCTTTTAGTATTCTCTTGGGATGTCACGTCGATTAATATGAAAGACTTTTTTTTTTTAATGTTTCTAACAAGTGCACTATGTCTCAGCGGCGCAACACACTTGTTATATGAGTTTGTTACATTTTTATCAAACTTGAACTTTCGGTTATTTTTATCCAAGTAACATTATGATGTGGCATAAGCCATAAATAACATTTTCCTTTACGCGTGCATAAATTATTATTTTCTACTTTCGCACAGAACCAACCAAAATTTGTGATTGAAGTAATGAACAAGTCTAATTTCTAATGAATTGCTCAAATAAACTTTTAACTTCTTGATTTTGATTGAATTAATTGAAATGAAATTTATATGAAAAATAAAAGAATAATTTAAATTCCCCAAAATTTTATAGAATATTATATAATTTAGTATTATAATAATATTATTTCATCATTTAAATCATATTATAATAATTCTAATATTTATTAGGTCATTCATTTCAAACCCAATTGAAAACATTAAATTATAACCTCCCATTTCTTAGCTTCAATGTTCAAGCCAAATTCAAAACCATGTTAAACTATGAGACATGTTAATAACATGGGACATTTACATACAAATCATACATTTCTTATGTATTTATGCCATCTAACATCTAATAAAATTTTCATATTCCCATGCATAGCACTCAAATATTTAATATAATGTAAAAAATATTAGTATTATTACTTTCTTAAAAATAAAATAGCACCAATGTGTATAAAGGTAAATATCAAACTTTAGTTGTTAAATTTGTAAATACATAAACATTATGTGGAATGTATGTTATTTCCCTATAAAATTTTACAGTGAAACCATATACATATATATATATATATATATATATATATATATATATATATATATATATATATATATATATATATATATATATATATATATATATACACACACATACATACGTAGCACACAATTCTAACTCATTTACGTATCTCACAACAAAACCTAAACAGAGCACCTTACCTATATATGAAAGTATGGATTTCACTGTTAAAAAATGTAAATCCGAAGGAGTTGGGTATTGTGTCTGTAAAAATGAGAGTTCTAGTATGAGATACGTAAATGTATAAAAATTGGGTGCTATATGCAAATTCTTCTATTTTGTAACAAAACTTTGAAGATGCGCGACCAGGTTAACAATGACTACACCCATACGAGCATAAAACAAAACATAGAAGATAACTTTCATTCTATATAGATACAATTACCAATATTTTATAGCAAAAGATAGAATATGCAAAATCAGGATAACTATGACTTCGCCCATATGAGCATATAACGAAACATAGAAGAAACAAACCAACATAACAATGGCTTCACCAATACAAGCATATAAAAGCATTATGTAACCATAATGGATGCTGAATTTCAAGCATAGCTCAATAGCCACAAGGGAATTTGAAAGCAAAAACTTCAGCTCCATCCTCCATTCCCAACTGAAGACAAAACAAAACAAGTAAAAAAGATCATCAGAGACTAATTTGCCAAAACAAACATTAAGGCTGCGTTTGAGGCAGCTTGTGCTTATCTAGATAAGCTGCTTATCTGGAAATGCTGACCGTGGGGTTGGACCTGCGTTTCGCGTTAGGATAAGCTGCTGAAACGCAGTTTTCAAACAGTGAGACAGTATTTTCAAAATGTCACTACAGCGGATAAGCTGCCACAAACAGAGTCTAAAGTTTTTAAATTTATTACCTCCAAGGGAGTATTTTCATATTTAATCCGATTACCACGAAAAAAAAACAAGATCTGATGCAACTGAAGAGTCAGATGATCACAAAAGTCATTCATGAGGTTTTGCAGCCGAGTAGTACTCTTTATTCTGAAAAAACTTTCATTTCCATCATGCAACAATATATATATGACAGCAATGATGACTAAAATTACAACAACAACAAAAAAAAAAGCACAAATAGATTTAAATTAAGAGCATGCTACATTCTTTTGTGCATCCTACTAATCCAACAACAATGGAGAAAACTTTTTGGTTGAATCAAACATGATTATGACAAAGAAAATCATTTGCAGTTGGATGGAGAAATATATCACCTCACTCAGTATCTGTTCCTGACATTTTCTTTTTCTTTCTTTTTGTGTGGTTTGTCTTCGAAATGTGTCTTGATCGATTCAGGCTCGAATGTTCGAATTAAACTCAAATTGAAGTTCACTTTGAGCGGGCCACATCGCATGTCGATAATGCTCGAAAAATGAATTTCTCTACATTTAAGCACCTTTAAGGCTGTAAGAAAATCTCTACAACAGATGTGGGACTAAATAGTAAAAGAAGAATAACCCTTGGTCCATAATGTTCATTATTATTTTTCTTTGAGCATTTACATGCATACTCATTAATTCTTATGTATTTAATCTCTAACGCATAAACTTTACTTTTTTTACATTTATACAACCAATATATTATATATACATTTTTTAAAATATAATATAAAAATGATATAAATAAATATTATTATTATTTAATTATTTCGAACTAAAAAGTGTTGCACAAGAACAAACAAATCATTGTCAAGTGTTCGGCTCATTCATAAATCGAGCTAAAAAAATATTCGAGTTCGACTTACTCGCTTAACGAAAGAAATGAATACGAGCTACTTAACAAGTCAAACATGAGTTGTCTGCGAATAATGGTTTATTTTTAATAGCCATAATAATCTCTATTTTAAATAGAGGAGTTAATGGATGCTTCCAGTTTGATAGATGGGAGAAGGGAACAATGAGACAATTCAACTCCAAATCCGGCTGCGATCTCTCAAGACGAAGTCAAGACGGCGGCCAGAACTCTTAAACATTATGTTGGGATTTTAGTAAAGTGGCATTAAGTGGAAGAAATATTACGTCCGGATGATGCTGCTTGAAATGATTATTACGATAAGATTTTATCATTTAGTGCATGCGCTACGACGGAAAAAAATTTGAAAATTTAAATTATTTGTAGTTAAAGAAATAGTAATTGGACAAAAAATTGTATTCAAAATTCTAAAAGAGAGAAAATAATATCTGTTCTGAAGGTAGAGAGCGTGTCTATAGATAACTGATAGAACACCGATGATATTCAGTAAATTTCTTACATAACACACACACACACACACACTATATATATATTATTTCTAGCATTGAATATCATTTGTGTAAAATATGTAGGTATGCCAGAATGATGCAATCTCGGTTATTATGAACAAACTACGAACAAACTGGGTGCTACCATTGTTCATAATAAGAAAATGAGGCATATGATTTGTCATGAAGCTGTGCACACCAAATTAGATTTAGTGTACAGAGGAAGGATCATGTATGTTATTGACTTAATTCAAAAAATATAAAATTAAATGACTTTTTGTGAGCTAAATCTAGTTTCAAAAGAGCTTAATAGCATAATAAAATTTCAAAAATCAGACACAAAGTGTAGTTGCTAGGCCATGATTAGATATGAAGTTGATATTGATGGTAATTAGAAGGTTAAAAGATTTTATACATGATTAGATATGAAGCTGATAATGGAGAATGTGGGATTAATATAGATGCAATCAATTTTATTCACAAGGAAAAAAAAAAGTTAAGAGGAATGAAGATGGTGATATGAAGAAAGGAAAGAATTGAAAATGCCCCAATGACACTTTGTTGAACATTTTGCCATACCAAAACAAACATTAGATTCAACAAAATCTTCCTTAATCTTTTGAAATATTAAAACTTTATTTGTCAGCTTAGGCTGAACACATAATATGCTTAATATATTAGATTAAATGGATCTAATATATTAAGCATACTTCAATGGATTAATTAAGAACACATAATATGCTTAATATATTAGATTAGTTTAGGTGAACGTCTAAAAAAGTTACATTAGCCGAAACAGACTGTGACAAAGAGCAAGTTTTTAAACAAAATTATGCACATTCTCATAATTTTATGTGGATACTTCATTAATTTAACATTGGTCATTCATTAACTCTTATCATTTGGCATAAAAAAAACATTTTCCTTGAGGTTTATAAATTATTATTTCCCACTTTTGTATAGAACCACCTAAAATTAGTAGTTGATCTGATGAACAAATCAGTTTTTAACATTTTGATTTTGATTGAATAAATATAAATAAATATTATATTAAAAATAGAAAAAAACAATTAAAATTCTCCAAATTGTTATTTATAACATATTCAAAAGTGTCCATAATTGGAATATTATAAATTAAATTTAATATTTAGTATTATAATAATATTATTATATCATTTAAATCATCTTAAAATAATTCAAATATTTATTTGGTGCATTTCCAATCCAATTGAAAAACTTAACTTAGAACCTCTTCTTTTTCAACTTTAAAATACAATCTCATAATCATGTTGAATTGTGAGACCTCTGTTAATAAATTGGGACATTTACATACAAATCATACATTTCATGTATTTACACCACCATCAAACATCTAACAAAACTTTCATATTCCCATGCATTGCACTCAAATATTTAATATAATGTAAAAACTACCACTATTATTATTTTTTAATATATATATATATATATATATATATAATGACTAGCATTTCGAGTCAAAAACAAGCCGAACACGAACAAATCGACCCTATTTCTCACTTTCTCCTCCATTTATCCTTAAAGTTTCATTCTATATAGACATAATTACCAATACTTTATGACAAAACATAGAAGATGCACAACCAAGATAACAACTAATGGCTTTACCAATATGATCATATATAACAACACATTGAAGATAACTTTCATTTTATATACATATAACTGCCAATATTTTATAACAAAACAAAGAAGATGCACAATCAGGATAACCATGGCTTCACCAATATGAGCACATTACAAAACATAGCAGCTGCAAAACCAAAATAACTTCTAATGACTTCACCAATATGAGCTTATAATAAAACATCATGCAACTATAAATAGATGCTGAACTTCAAGCATAGCTCAGCAGCCACATAGGCGTAGGAAGACAAGAATTTCAGCTCCATCCTCCATACCCAACTGAAGACAAAGCAAGCAAGCAAGCAAGCCAAAAAATACCATTAAAAACTACTCTGCCAAAACAAGCATCAATTTTTATAACTCCATTACCTCCAAAGGTGTATCGTAATATCTAACATACCGACGATCAAAGAGGAAGCGAAGCTTATTCAACGGAAGGGATAGAGGCTCACGATAGGCATCCATAAGCTTCCGCAGCAGAGTAGTGCGCTTCATCCTGAAGAACCTTTCATTCCCAACCTATAACAATATATATGGCAGCAATGGTGATTAGACTTACAATGCAGAACAAAAATACAAATGCATAGATAGAATTGAATTTCCTAAACCAAACAATCGCTTTAAAATCCATGAATCATTTGCAGTTGGTTCTGAGAAATCCATCACCTGGTTTTTCACTTTGACAACGATCTTTTCTTCTTCCTGGTTTTTCACTTCGTCAAATCACATCGTCACTTTGACGAGAGCTGCAGATGACGATGTGATTTGAAAACTGATGGAGCAGCAGCTTTTTCTTTTTATTTTTTGATAAAAGAGAATAGCTTGCCTATATTTATGTTTTTTTTTTTAAATTTTTTAGATAAATAAGACAGCAATTATAATTTCTTCTCATGTTTAATATATTATATTAATTTTATCTTTCTAAAGATGAAAATGCAGCTCAAATGTATGGCTACATAACAAGCATAGTTTGAGCCGATTTGGTTCACCTGTGAGTTATGAGATATACCAGTTGATGTGATATATGTATAAATCAAATGAAAGAACGGTCAACGAAATGAAAAATAGAACTAGAAAAGAAAAATTCACATTAAAAAATAGTAACACAGCTGAACACACAGATTTACGTGGTTCGACAAATTGTCTACGTCCACGGAGTTGCAGAGGATTTTGCTGCTTGAGAAATTTATATCAGTCGATGATCTCGATTTACAAGAGGAATCTCTCACTTCGTTGCTCTCTCTTCTTCTCCCTCTCTGTTCTTCTCTCTCTACACCGAGGTACACTGAAAAAACTCTATATCAAGATACACTGAAGAAGGTAAATTTACAAGAGAAATAAACCTAATTTCTTTTTTGTCACAAACTACCAAGAAGAAGCCAAAGGAGAACATTCTTCTTCTTTCTTCTGCTGCAAGGAACTGCCTGCACATCTCTTCTTCTATCCCGAGGAAACCCGAAGAAGAACACTAAAAACTATGATCTAAATTTTCTTCATCTTTTGTTCGCAACTTAAAAGAGACGACCCAGGGGGGAGAGGTGTCGTTTCGCGAACCAGGAAGCGGGAGCAGTTCGCGAAACCGTAGGGTAGCGGTTGCGACCTTTTGAGATCAAAAACAGGAGCATGAGCGGGAATGCACCAATTAGCAAAAATGGCGAAGCGACGCGCGAAGTCGCTTCACGCATGCACGGGAGTAGGCAGAAGCAAGGATCAGGGTCCAGCTAACACTATGATCCTAATTCTGATTTCACAAGTTGAGCTACAACATGTGTCAAAGAACTCCGAAGCATAAGGTTGGGATTTAAGGTCTTTGAGAGCGACACAATTCACAGATTGCTGATCGAGGATTTCTAGACGTGTTGAGTCGATTACCTTCACGATTGGATGAACTTAGGGTCCTGATTGACGTGTATGACGTAAACTGAAATCATATTTTTGTGTTGTTTAATATGCTGCCTAAACTTTGAAGAAAAATCCTACATTTAATCGAATCAAAGCTCAAATAATTTTTTTATTATATATTAGGATAGCTTTCTTTAGAAAAAAATTAATTTTAGGTATTTGTTATTCAATAAAGTAGATGTCTACTATCTCACTTCTAAAGAGAAATATACTAAACTACCATTAAAACTTAAAATCGGTGCTTTATGTTTTGAAGTCGCCTTTTTTAGGAACATGTTGACTTTATTGTCTTTTTTACAAACTTGTCATTATCATTGTTCATAAAAAAAAATGAGACATGTTTTGCAATGAAGTTATGTTATTGATTTAGAGTACAGAGAAAAGATCATGTATATTATTGACTTAATTCAAAATTATAAGATTAATGACTTTTTGTGAGCAAAATGTGGTTTCAAATGAGCTTAATAGCATAATAAAATTTCAAACATCAGATACCACGTGTACTTGCTCAGCCATGATTAGATATGAGGTTGATCCTGATGGTATTTGGAAGGTTAAGAAAATTTATAGAAAGTCATATTCATCTGGTGATAAAGCAAGATAATCAACATCTTTTAAGGTACAGTACAAGCATCCGTGAAAAAGAATCAGTTGTGTTGAAATCGATGGTAGAAGCAGGAATTAGAGCTATCGATACGTTTAACTTGTTACGGAAGTAGGCAGCGTAGAGAATGTGGAATTTTCTAAAATAGATGCATTCAATTTTATTCAGAAGGAAAAAAGTTAAAAGGTTGAAAATGGTGATAGAAAAAAAAGGAAAGGATTGAAAATGCCCCAATGACAGTTTGTTGAATATTTTGCTATACCCAAACAAACATCAGATTCAACAAAATCTTCCTTAATCTTTTCAACGATTAAAACTTTATTAGTCAACTTAGGTTGAACACATAATATTTTTAATAAATTAGATTAATTAGATCCATAAGCTTATTAAAGGTACAACAAAAAATTGAGAACATACCTTCTATTTTGCCTCAAATCTCACTTTTAGGAATATCATATTTTCCCCAAAAATTTAGGATGATTATGCCCTAACAAAGCTTCATTTACCACGACAACCACACTTTTATATGTATTTTTCTTTCACCTCTTTATATGTCTTCTAGAGCTAGGTCTATAATCTTTCTTAACTTTTCTATGATCTCCTAATTTAATATTTAGAACAATGTTAGTAAAAAAAAGATGGATTGCTAAGTTCTTTCTCCACAGCTTCAGTACTCTCAGATGTTTTATCTTTTTCTTTTTATTTATAGGTACTGAAAATATTTCGCTTATCAATCCTATCGTCTTGTGTTGGAATTCTATACCCACTATGCCTTGACTCAATCTTACTTAATCTCAATTCAAACTCGGTTATCTTGATGATGAGAGTATTTTTAATTTCATTAACCCTACTCTCTAGGGTTTTAACTATATTATTGATATATACAAGAGTTGGATATGATTCACTTTTACTGTTGGTGAACTAGATAGAGAAAAACTAAGTGTGTTATGAGAAGATTGAGGGGAGTATCATGGAGAGTTGTAAGAAGGCAATGAAGTGTTTTAATCTGTTGAAGGGAATTGATAGGTCGAAAGAGAAAGAGTGAAGGGTTTGTAACCAGTTAAAGAGGAAATAATGAATGGTCTGTAAGGGGGGCGGGATTTGTGGTGGAGGAGGCTAGTGGATATGACAATTTGTTCTTCCTCCTTTGAAGTCATCTAGATGAATGATAAAAAAAGTTGCATTAGTCTTATCAAACACTTAACGTTTACTTTATATGAATGTATTATATAAGAATAAATTAAAAGAATGGTTTTTTTTACTTATTGATCATGTAAAACATAAAAGATTTCTTCACAGAATTTTTGTGATGCTTGGAATAGACTTTGGTTATCATGTCATGCGAGACATTGCATCAAATATCGAAGGATGTAGCATTGAAGTATAACTAAAAAATTAAATTTGTACTAAAAATGATAACATGTTATGTTAATTGATTTGAATAATACAAATTCTTTGCAAAAGCATGCATACTCAACATTAAGAGAGTCAAGAAGTCACTCATATATCCAATTAACTCTTGCAACCTTATTCTCTCCATATCTCAACAAATCCTTCAAAATCTGATGGTTGTGATAAAGTGCACATTTAAAAAAAAAAAGTTATGAATATTCTCATAATTTGATGTGGATACTTCATTAAGTTAACATTGGTCATTCATTAACTCTTATCATTTGGCTAAAAAAACATTTTCCTTTAAGTCTATAAGTTATTATTTTCCAAATTGTTATTTATAACATATTTAAAAGTGTCCATAATTGGAGTATTATAAATTAAATTTAATATTTAGTATTATAATAATGTTATTACATCATTTAAATCATCTTAAAATAATTCAAATATTTATTAGGTGCATTTCAAACCCAATTGAAAAGCTTATTTTAGAATCTCTTCTTATTCAACATTAAAAATCCAATCTCACTATCATGTTAAATTGTGAGTCACCTATTAATAAATTGGGGCATTACATACAAATTGTATGCTTCTTATGTATTTGCGCCATCTTAACATCTAATAAAACTTTCATATACCCATGGACTGCACTGAAATATTTAATATGACGTTAAAAAAAAAACAATATTATTATTTTTTAATTGAATGAAACAACAAAAAGGACATTTACATATGTGCTACAAATGCCCTATACATTTACTTACCTAACACAAACTTAACTTTTTACATTTATTCCATTTTAACTATATTAAGGATGATTATGATATAATTGATTTGATATTTAAGATTTTGAGTGTTGTGTGCAATTATAACAAATTAGATGTGAAATATATTAAATGCATAAAAAAAGTGTGCCATGAAGTAAATGCACCATTAGATGCAATTTTCTAAATTCTCTTTCTAACTTCTTCCTCCATTTAACCTTAAACCTTCATTCTATATAAATTTAATTGTCAATACTTCATAACAAAACATTAAAGATGCACAATCAAGCTAACAACTAATGGCTTCACCAACATGAGCGCATAACAAAACATTAAAGATAAATTTTCATTCTATATAGATATAGCTGCCAATATTTTATAACAAAACATTGAAGATGCACTACCAGGATAAATATGGCTTCACCAATATGAGCACATTACAAAACATAGCAGATGCAAAACCAAGATAATAATGGCTTCACCAATACGAGCTTATAACAAAACATCATGCAACTTTAAATAGATGTTGTAATTCAATATTTTATAACAAAACATAGAAGAACATTACAAAACATAGAAGATGCACAACCAGGATAACTATGGCTTCACCAATATGAGCACATTACAAAACATAGCAGATGCAAAACCAAGATAACAATGATTTCACAAATATGAGCTTAAAACAAAACATAGCAGATGGAAAGCCAAGCTAACAACGGCTTCACCAATACGAGCTTAAAACAAAAACATCATGCAACTTTAAATAGATGTTGTGCTTCAAGCATAGCTCAGCAACCACACTGGCATGTAAAAACTCGAATTTCCGCTCCATCCTCCGTACCCAACTGAAGACAAACAAAGTAAGCAAAAAAGATACCATCAATGACTACTTTGCCAAAGCAAAAATCAAAATTTTAACTTTATTACCTCCAAAGGGGTACTGGACGACCAGGGAAGAGGAAGCAGAGCATCTTCAATAGAAGGGAAAAGAGGGAGCAGAGCTTCTTCAATAGAAGAGCAAGGAGGACATGGAGCTTCTTAAATACAGTAGCAACAAGGGAGCAGAACTTCTTCAATAAAAGAGCAAATAGGGAGTGGAGCTTCCTAAATACAAGGGCAACAAGGGAGCAGAGCTTCTTCAATAGAAAAGCAAGGAGGGAGTGGAGCTTCTTAAACACAAGGGCAACAAGGGAACAGAGCATCTTAAATACAAGGACAACGAGGGAGCGGAGCTTCTTCAGTAGGGGAGATAGATAATCACAACATGCGTGCATGAGCTTCCGACATTGCTCAACAACCACATTGACAAATCTAGCAACAAAAGCTCTAAAACTCATGAAGAATTTGCAGTTGGATCAGAGAAATCTATCACCTGGTATTTTACTTTGACGACGATCGTCTCTTCTTCAAAAATGGGAAAGTGCTCGCGTAGGAATTAATAGGAGAAGGGAAACGATGGGGCGATTCAGCTCCTACGGCGGGGCTGTGGGAAACGAGAATATGTGATTTGAAGAATAATGAAACATGAGCTTTTTCTTTTGGTATATCTACACGACTTTTAGCCTCCCTATTGTCACCTCCCAAAAGAGCCTTTTGGGTGGTGGGCATCCCATAACTTAAATACTGCTTTTTTTGTCCTACACCTAGCCGATGTGGGACTACTTGTCCGTGACATTTTCCTCCATCCAATCACGTGATACCCTCGTCACGGATCAGCTCCATTGAGGGTCCCACTGGACCATGGAAAGTCCACACACCTGATAGACAGTAATCTTTTTTGATACCACTTGTCACCTCTCAAAAGAGCCCTTAGAGGTGGTGGGCAGCCCAGGACTTAAATACTGTTTTTTGGCCCTACACCTAGCCGATGGTTTGTCCGTGACATTCTCTTCCATACAATCACATGACGCCCTCGTCACGGATCGGCTCCATTGAGGGTCCCATCGGACCATGGAGAGTCCACACACCTGGAAGACAGTAATCTACTCTGATACCACTTATCACCTCCCAAAAGAGCTCTTAAGAGAGGTGGGCAGCCCATGACTTAAATACTGTTTTTTGGCCCTATACCTAGCCGATGTGAGACTATTTGTCCGTGACACTATGGTATAAATGTCTTTATGTTTTTTTTAATTTTTTTAATAAATAATACAACCATTAAAATTTCTTCTCTTGTTTAATATAGTATATTAATTTTGTATAAAATATGAGTCCGTTCGAGCTCTTTGTCCCTCTTTCTAAAGCTCAAACTGCAACAATGATAAGAAGAAAATGCACAGCCAGGATAACAATGGTTTCTCCAATGTGAGGATACAAGAGCATTTTATAACAATAAATATGTAGATGTTGGAACTTCAAGCATGGCTCAGCAGCCACAAAGGCATTTGAAACCCTAAATTCTAGCTCCATCCTCCATATTCCCCACTAAAGATAAACTAAAGTAAGCAAAAAAATAGCATCAGAGACAGCTTTGCCAAATCAAAATTTGAAGTTCTCAACTAATTACCTCCAATGGCGCTTTTTGACCTCTAATCCAATGTTCATCCAACACGAAAGTAAAGCTATTAATTGATTGAAGACATCGATTAGCAGTGTTCTTGATCGATTAGACAGATTGATTAACAACGCTTTTTAATCGAATGCCTTCACTACCATCCTAAAACAATAAATATTGTAACACTTGTGATTGAAACTACAATATATAACCTTCAACAAAAGTACAAATAGATTTAAATAAAGAGTAAAACCTATTCCACCATAAAAAAAGGAAGGAGGATTTACGTAGATACCACTCAGTTCTTATGTATTTACATACGTAACGTATCTAACAGATGAACTTAAATTTTTACATGCATGCCACTTTTCAATGCATGGAAAGGTTCATTTTACTTTTTAAAAGTTAGAATGGTTACATGACATGAAAGATTTGGTTGAGTTTAACTGTGGCATGCAAAGTCTAGATATGTAAATACATAATAATTAGGTGTTGTCTATGTAAAAGGCTCAAAAAACCATCAAAACCTATGGCTTGTACATCCTACTACAGTTACCACAGAAACAAATCTCCTACAACAATTGAGCAATTTTTTAATGCTAATTAAGCATTATTCTAACCAAAAAGAGAGATCTTTCACGTGATCATAACTTGGTTTGAATCTAGCTATACATACAAAAAAAATGTGTCAATGCTAATCCTAAGGTGATTTGATGATTCAAAAGAAAAGAGCACGATGAAGGAGGGTCCACAGATAGAAGATCATGAGGTCCGTTTGTTTGACCGAGTGAAGCTGCTAAGCCAAAGCCAGAAAGAGTGAAACTAACTAAATCACGAGACAAACCGAAAATGACTAGAGAATACAAGAATGAGTCATTTAGAAATAAATAAGGCAAAAGGACATCCAAGCTAATTATTATGAAAGCTCTTTTCTCAAGAAGATTTAGTTTCTTAGCATCCTCAACTGCCCCAGAGACATCTATAAGCCCCTCGTCAAAAATCAAGGATCGACTGCTGGGTCATATCAACCAACCGACTCATACCGATTAAACTTAGCCGGTCAAGTTGATCCCATCCAACCAAGCGGATCTCAGCCAACCCAACTGATCGTTCTGACCCGAAGCAATTGAGCTTAGTCACCCTACCTAGAGAATAGACGGGTGCTAAACTCATACATGTAAAATACTAAGAATATCTTGGACAATCCCCTTTAAATCAAGGGAAAAAATCTAACATCATCAAAGTGTATCATATCCCTTTATAAATAAGGAGATCCTTTTATGAATAAGGCACAAGTATCACGATATTTTACTATTCACTTCTCTCATTCTCTCTCTTTTTGCTTGCTTACGCTCTATTCATCGGTTATGATTCACAAATAAATTCATATTCAACATTCTAAAAAGTGCAGTGAGCATGGATCGTGTCACAAATAAGAAAAGTAGCCCACAGAGAAGAAACCCATAATAGAGAGATTAGAAATCTCGAGTGCACCAGTGTTTAAAAATTAAATGTTGGATGCTATTTAAGATGTGTTGGCTTGGGGAAGAGATAAGCATCCCCAAGAGGAAGGGTTGGCACCCATCAATCGAATAGTACCCCCCTCTCCTGACGCTGGAACATGAAGGTGACTCCCATTACTTTAATAGTGCTTGGTCGACACTGTTTGATTGACATCTATTTAGGCATACTGAGGCATTTTGACCGCCCAAAAATGTGTTATATCTACAATTTTTTTAGTTAGAGCCCCCAAAGAGATTCAAAATCCTAACACTTAACTCATAAGAGGAGAGGATCAACCTGATTGACCACATAGCTTTGTTTGAGTCAACTGTGTATTTGTTGAGGATCACCAAAATACTGAAATGTCGTCTCTTTTTATCCTGCTGAGGAAGACGACCCTTAAGTAGTGCAATAGATTACCGTCATGAGTAATCACGCCGTTCACTAATTTTAAGCGGATGTTTGTGGCACAGTTTACTAGTGCCCAGTTGTTAATAATTAAAAACTATAAGTAAATAAAATAATAATAATAATAATAATAATAATAATAATAAAAGAAAATAATAGTTGAATAGGAATAGAAGAAGAAAAACGAAGGAAGAAAGTCACCACTTACATGTATGGGAGGCAACACCCTGCCCTAGCCATAGGATAGAGAAGGAGGAGGTGATGTTGTGCCCTAGTCAAAGAAAGGAGAAGTTGACGTCACTGCTTGTTATGATTTTGATTGGAATTGTCAAAGCCCGCGCCTTATTATGACAGCATGCAAGAAGCAGGAGAGTAGCTCATCGTGCAGGCTGAAGTCAAGCCACGTTTGAAGGAAAAAAGAACTCAGAGGAAGAAGAAGAAGAGTGGGTCTAGCAGCTTTGCGTGAACGTGTGTGAGGAAGTCGAGCCTCACGCGCAGAGGAAGAGGAGGAAGAAGAAGAAGCATGCACACAGGTTAGAA
>NEWO01000009.1:385461-398095 GCA_003013225.1 Phalaenopsis aphrodite
TGTAGATACATAAAACTTAATTTTTCCAGGCAAGTTTTTAAGATATAAATAATCTTGAGATATAGAATAAACAAAGAGATTGCAGCAGCAATTGCAAGTCGAATCCATCTTAAATAAATCAACAAACAAACGGTTTGAGATTCTATATCTTCATCACACATTACAAAAATATAACATAAATTGGGCTTCAAATTTTTGGAAGATTTACATACATACCACTTAATTCCTATGTATTTACATATCAAACCAACTAAACTTCAATTTTTACATATACCACCTTACCTATGCATGAAAAGGTGTATTTCTCTTTTTAAAAATTGAAGTGGTGATATTTTTGAAGTGAAATGAAAGAAAAATTTAAGTGTTATGAAAGCAAATAGTAATGTTCAGGTGTTAGATATGTAAATACATAAGAATTGGCTGGTATGTATGTAAATGCCCCATATTTAGGTCTATTACTAGGTTACGTAATATGAAATCATATATCATTATATTTAAGAATTAGAATTTTAGGGCTCAAAAAGTTGGATGATGACAACCTTAACTGAGGGAAGCAAACAAGACAGTAAAAATGTGATATTGTCAAAGCTCTTAGAAATCATGAAAACCATACCATATCTTATCAACAGTAAACTGCTATGGTGCCATTATCTAATCTTATAAAGATAATATTCTATATGATAAATCAAAGAACTCAAGACTATCATGCTAGGTACAGCATCTCTTTATTTTGATAAATTAGTGTTAATATCACACTCACTAAAGTTACATGTCATCTACTCTAAAATTTCTTTTATCAATCCGACCTTTCAAAATTATAAACATTTTCTTCATTGTTATTTCGGTAGTTGTCACACCAATTATAACTATATTATTCACAAAAGACAATTGAAAGTGCTTCACTTTGAATATCATTCATAAATTTGTCCAAAATAAATACAAAAAAAAAAAAAAAATTACAGACTAAAAACTGAATCTTATTCTCTTTTGATTGGAAACACATTAGTCATTCAAAAACTAAGTGAAATTAATTTATAACATCCAGAATGCTATACATCTACTTTGTTCATAAATAGTACCACCAACATGCTTTCTCCTATCATTATTCTCTTACTCTTCAAAATTCAATTGAAAAAATTTATTAATCAAATCACTGCAGTCTCACTTATAACTCTCCAATTTCAACAAGTATATCACTCGTAACTATTCAAATAGTATTTGGACAAAAAAATTTACATTTATGTATCTTCTTTAAGATTTATTCAACTTCATCTTATTAAGCAATCTATAATATAACTCATTATACATTTATAATGCTCTTCTAAGAAAATTAAACATCAAATTTCTTAATTAATTTCTAAAAAAGGCAATTTTATCTTTCATTGATATTTTCATCTTCAAGAAAAATCTTATCTTCATCCCTGATCCATCTAGCATAATCAAAACAATTAGCTCTCATACATTTTGCTTTAGCTAATTTACATATATCTTATGTTTTCTCTTTCGTTTATACCTAGTCGATTCTATAAATTATTAAGAACTGTAGCTTTTCTTTCTCATTAGATTCTTCACAAAAATTATAGCTTCTTTATAATCATCATAAGACTAAACAATATTAATTTTCTACCAATATTTAGAAGCATTTAATTTCATAAATTTTGAGCCCTCTCACTTACCAATTTTCCTTATTTATTTCTAAAATCTACTATTATTTCAACATTTTAAATGGAATCAAGCATCTTATCCCACAGTAAATTTGGCTCAATAAAAGAAATCTAGCTATTTCTGTAAGCAACATATCTAAAAAAAATAGATAGCTTCCCATGCTTCAAATTTTATCATAACTATGTTCTTAAGTTTTAAGGTGCAATTTTTTCTTTTCTCTTTATTAAATACTAGCTATCCGAGGTTCTAAAAACACCAACCAAGCCAGATTCCTATAGACCTTCAAGAGAGAATAGAAGTGATTTCTTATCGAATCAATATTTCCTTGGAAAAGTAAGATTTCTTCAATCGTAATCCAGATAAAAAAAGACATTTTCTTTTGAAATCACTTTACAAGTTTTTCATTCAATGCAACATAGATTCTAAATTTGGTGGCTTAACTCCTAAAAGAAATTAAATTATTATCTCATTTTTAGCACGTGTTCAAGATTAATAGATCACATGTTACAATCAAATCAAGTATAACTTCTCTCATTGCATTTCTATCTTATTACGCTCCACAATAAATCCTATTATATTATATCCTATCTATATGTCTATTCAAGCTACACTCAATAATTATCCTCTTTTCTTTAGGTCTAATCAGCCCCGTTTTTCCAAAATTGGTTTTTTAAGAAAGTTTATAATCCAGTAAGGAGAATAAGCACTAACACATTAATATAACTCTTATAAATAATTAACTAGTAACAAATCAGTAAGATCCACACAAATAATTGATATAATAGTTAGTACTCTATTACTAATCCTATTCATTTCACGAATTTTATCTTTAAACTCTTGACCACTACAACCCTTACCCCATTTCTACTGTTATTCCTCCAAGCAAACAATTTTTCTAACATTCATCAACATATTTGAATTTCCCCCTTTCAATTAATTTTATTGCAAATAAGTAATATTTATTCTTATTCTAATTATTTTGCATATTAATTCTCCTATAGTCACATTCAAGGTAAAAAAATATCATGTAGAAATCTAATCTTAGTTCGAGACATAGTAAACTATCAATCCTTATTTACTTTCAGTAAAAACAAATTAAATTATGAAGCATCACTAGTAAATAGTGTTCTAATAAAAAATGTCACTAAAAATCCTTATTATTACAGAACAAAACTTAACACTATCGGTCACCTACCCTCCAATAAAAGAAGTATTTTGTCCTTGTTTCGCTCTTTATAATTATTCATTCCGTTTGAAGTCCATTTTTCATAGTTCTAGGTGGTCTCCCCAAGGGTGACCATATTAGTATTCTATTTTGATCTACATATGATTGAATATAGAGATCTACCCCTATGCCTTACCCCAAATTTATTGAAGGTATTAGCACATAAAGAGTAACTTCCAACTAACTTAACGGATGTCAAGTCAAAAACTTATATGAAATCCTACTTATAATAAAGTAAAAAATTGACACAACCAATGGGTGTAAATAATTCAAGCCTTCCTTAGGACTTGATCCACCTCATCTTGAGCTTACCTCAGCTCAACCAATCAATTTTGAACTCAAATCTATGCCAAACCAGCTTAAATAATAAAAAAATTGAAGAAGAAGAAGAAAATTACCAAACTATAAGAGTAGGAAGACACTAGGGTGGGAGAGGGAGGAAGTGAGAGAAAGAAGGGAGGTGGGGTGTAGATAAAGATATCAATTTTTTTCTTTAATTTTCACTTAGGACCTTCAAATTTTCATTTTTTTAAAAAATAAATGATTGTTTGAATAAAAAATGATGAAAATTGAGCCAATGAACGAGCCTAGTGTCACCTCCCAAAAGAGCCCTTCGGGGTGGTGTGCAGCCCAAGACTTAAATACTGCTTTTCGGCCCGACACCTAGCCGATGTGGGACTTTTTGACCGTGACATTCTCCTCCACCCAATCACGTGACGCCCTCGTCACGAATTGACTTCATCGAGGGTTCCACTGGACTATGGAGAGACAACACATCTAGCAAACAATAATTTGCTTTGATATCACTTGTCACATCCCACAAAAGCTCTTAGGGATGGTAGACAACCCAGGACTTAAATACTGTTTTTCGGCCCTACACCTAGCAGATGTGGGACTTTTTGTTTGTGACACTAGGCTGGCTTAAGTTTGGGCCATTACTTGACAAGCGCAACTCATAAGTTGCTCAATTCTGGGACACCCATAAACCTCAAAAAATGAAGTATTAGCTTATTGTAACAAATTAGTCAATAAATATAATAAAATTTCACTAGTTTTAGTTTCTAAATATTGAATATTAATGGTTTCAAATTATAATCAATCAGCTACTCAACATATTAAATTATATCCTCAACATTATTAGCAATCAAGTAAGTGTGATTCATTAGTGATAATAAACAGGTTGAAGCTTCTGACTATAATCATACTCTCATGTAATCACAGTTGAGGGTCTACAAATCACAAAAAACAAATCACCAATCACAATCAAATTTAGATATTTAGTAGCTGATAAAATTAATTAAATACTAATTAAATTTAAATAGCAAAAAACTGCTAATATAGAACAACAATCATCTTCAAAGAAAGGAGCTTCCACTAGCTGATGAACAATTTTGTTTCCACACTATTTTGAAGCTGACAGATCGAAATCCAAAATTTTTTTTGAAGTTTTAGAATAAATTACTGTCTTCCAATAAAATATATTGAAAGACAGAAACCCCTCTCTCTTCAGTAAAAACTAGCAACTCGAGGTTTTAAGAACACCAGCCAATCTCGGCTCCAGGAGACCTTGAAAGGGTTTTAGAATTAATCGCAAATCGGATCAAAATCCAAAACATTTTTTAACGTTCTTATTGAATCACGATTTTTACAGAAAACAAAGATTTCTTCACACAACACAATCCATATGCCAAGCATCAACACAAAAATAAACTTCTTTTTCAGATTTTCCAACCACAGCACGAGAATGATCGAGAAAAAAAAAAAAGGAAGTGAGAACAATCTCTGCACAAGAAAGGAATGAAAAGAAAGGATGGTACCGCTTATCGGAGGATGCGCCCTTCTGGCTGAGAAAGGAGCGGAAGAGAGGGGAATTGACATCGTAGATCATCGTTAGGGTTTTGGTTCGCGATAAGGGTTCTCACACTGTGAGGAAGGCAGCTTTTTAACCTAATTTATTAGCCCAATATAACTTTCGCTGTTGTGCGCTTCAATTTATGCTAATGTTATTAAATTTAGTTTTTAATAAATTAGATCTTAGGTTTAGATTAGGAGTCAAGTTCCAAAAAATGTTTTCAATAGTTTTTATTGGGTCCTTTTAGTCCTAGAATTTATGAAAATATCAAAATAGTTCCTAGATTTTTAAATTTGGGCTCAATTTTAAAATAGTCATCGACTATTTTGATAATTTTATAAGCTCTGAGACTAAAACGGTCTCATGTAAATACTATTTAATCACTTTTTTCATTAAAACCAATTCATTATTACTGATGTGTGCTAAAAAATTTACAGCGGTAGAGTAACAGATTCTCGTCTTAGTGTTGTAGAAGAATTCATCATACACAGATAAAAGAAAACAACTGGTACTGACACAAAAAGTTTTAAGGTTGAAAAACAGAAAAGCAAAAAAAACTACGGAGTCTGACCCAATTGAAAAGATTCACTATAAATTGATAATTACACTTACAAACTTTTGTCTCATATGCATGAAAGAGTTGTAATCTCTTGAGTTACAATATCGGCATGCAGATAAACTCGTTGTAAGAAGTGGGCGGAGTTCGATAATGATTGGCGACAGTCGACGAATGGTGGTTGGCGTGGTCGACAACTGGTGCTTAATAGATTGTCCGTGTAAAAATGATCAGTTTTCTTCAGGTTTCAAGTTCCTAGTTCCCCCTTGAAAAGGGAGTAAGACACTATTTATAGAGTCTCGATTGCAATTAATGAAGGAATATGAACCACTCTAATATAACGATTTAGTGAGATTCTTTCGATCAGACGACGTTTAATGGACATTTGAGTGCCTTAACCATGTGAAATTGTGTGATCTTAAGCCCGTTGGATTCGTCTTGTCGAGACGCTCGATTCAACTACAAGTTCGCTAAATTTTACATTCATTTGATTTTTCAAATATGTTAAAAAATTTTCAAAAGCGGTTTAATTGCTTAATTTGAACCTAATTTAGTTTATATTAGACTAATTTTGGTATCATTACGTCCGTCTCATCGAATCGGTCAGTTTGACTATAAGCCTGCTGAAATCGAAGCTCTGGATGAATTTTAATTAGGGTTTGAACATTTCTTGTTCAAAACATCACCCCAAGCTCCGTGCCAAGCCCCAAGACTCATGTCGAATGATGACAGTTTGTTGATGGTGTATCAATTATTATGATAAAAAACAAATTAAATTTATAATTAATTTGTATCCCTCATAACTAAAACTCTTCTGATCTATAGTCTCACAAAACCTTAAATTGTCATGCATTGTGCTTCCACAAGTCACCTCCAACTCTGCCCATAGAACCAACTTGCATGAGGAACTCATGAAGTTGCTATTTTTTCAAGACTATTTGAGTTATTGCAATTAGTTTGTCAATTCAAAATTCAAACTAAATATAAAAAAAAAGAAATTTTGCATCACTATTTCACTAATTCTTTTATTTATATAATTATGTCTATAACTTCATTCTATTTACATATCATTGCATATAAAATCATTTGCATGGATCAAATTTTTGTACTATCTATTTTGAAGTTGTATTTACAACATAAAAAATTATCCAAGTATAAATGATATACTCCTTCATCAATCTCATTGATCAGGATAAAACCTAGGAAGGGATGATGGCTATGCTCCACAAGCTCCTCATGAGTATCATCTTTTATATTATGAGAAGCTACTTTCTAACATGAATTATTGTATTTTAATATAATTATTATTTCTTAATTATTTTAAATAATTGATCACAAGGCTTGTAATATCTTATTAAATTTCATAATGTTATGAAATACTTCCCAAATGACTTTGCATACATCTCCTAAATTTTAAGAAAATATTTTATTTTCATTCTCGTTCAATACTATGAATGGGAAAAAAATACATAAAATATAGCATTCAGATCTTCTCTTTGCAATCACTGCAACTTACAGAACTTCGCTCCAAATCTGTACAAGAGAAATCACTACTAAAATCCATGCTCTTGACCTTTATTACACTGAGCACCATCGAGAGTTCCACGAGCTATGCTTTGAATCACAAGAGCCTAGCATAGATACGCCGCACTTGGCGTAATTATACCGTGCACTCTGTAGAATCAAACGATTAGAAGCAATTGCAACATAGCCAAGAATATTTTTAACATAAAATATGAAAAATAGTATTGTAACATAAATTTTTATTGATTTTTTGCCCATATAAATAGTGCAAAGATGCCATTACTAATTTTTAATAACATTGAGCTGGAGTTGTAGTTACCATTTTGTTGTCTCCTAGGAGCTATCTTGAATTTTTTTAAACATTTCATTGATTCTTTTTATGTGAAAATTCTTTTCAAATACACTCTAATTAGTGATAAAAAATCATAAATAATAAATTTTTGTTTAAACTTTATATACTTTTTTAGCTATTTGAACTTATGATGTTAAGCACTTCAATTATTAATAGGGCTGTCAAAAAGGCTCGTTGTTCGTGAACAGCTCTTGTTCGGTTTGTTAAGAAGCTCGTGTTCGACTCGTTTGCTTAGTTAACAAACCGAACACGAACAACATGAAGAAAGGTTTATTCGTTCGTGTTCGGCTCGTTTTAGCTCAAAATACTACTAATCAATTATATACATATATCTTTGATGAGTAGTAATTTTAAAAAACTTAATTGACTACAATGCTATAAATATTTATAATCACTTATAAGTATTAATTAAGAAACTAGAATAAAAATTATTAAATTAGATTCAAATGATGTTTTAATATAAATAATAATTTTTAAATCTTGCCCGAATCCTTAACATCTTATGACCACCTGATTAGGGTTGTTAAACGACTCTTTGCTCGTGAACGGCTCGTGTTCGGCTTGCTAAGCAAACAAGTCGAACACTAACACACTTTTTGAGCTCAAAATATAAACAAGGGCTCAACTCGTGTTCCGCTCGTTTACACCCCTATTTATTAACATAAAAATTTATTCTGTTTATGCATAATAGTATATACATAATTATTTTAATTTACTTATAAGAATTTAAGAATTATTAGTATAATCAAAATTTATCCCATAATAAGTTGTATTTAGGCATTCTAATATTTGAACAAAACAACCTATAATGAAATTCAAAGATGATTCGAACCATTGACGGTTGGAAGGCCGGAACGACTGCGGCTAAAATATCGATCCAATTCGTAAATACCAAATTAAAGAAGAAGAAGATGGTCTGGTTAAGCCCATTCCTCTTCCTCTCTCTCTTCATCCACATTTCCATATCACTCCTCATTATCTTCATATTCTAGGGACAATTAGATCCACCTAAAACATAACCCCTTCCTCAACCTCATCGGGTGGCATCTAAGAAGGAATGATGGCTATGCTCCATGGGAAAATTTTCTGTCTAAACTCCGGACGTAGCTCTACATGCGGGCTCCAATAATATGTCGTCAAATGTGCTACATCACGAAAGTTATTTCGAGATTATTGAAGTGGAACCATGAAGATTATTACAAGATTATTAAAGGGAAACTCATATATTTCACTTCAATAACCCAAAAATAACATCTGCGGTTCCACTTCAATAACCCGAAATATCACTATGGGGGTTATTTCAAGATTATTTTTGCGTTATTTCAGTATTATTGAAGTGAAATATATGAATTTCTTTTTAATAACCCCGAAATAACATCCACAGTGTTATTTTAGAGTTATTGAAATGAAACCACATGTTATTTCTAAGTTATTTTGAGGTGATTGTGGAATCCGCAGCTCTACATTAATACTTTTTCAGATGGGCCCGATATAGCACACATGAAGGTATATTACTGTGAGTCCACAAACTCATTATGAGCACAACAATCACTACAATCGAAACTATGAGAAGTCTGTACTTTGGCATGAAACATTATTATGCTGCCCATGCCATGCATAAGTAGAACCTGATAATGATGTCATTATAATGATGCCCATAGTAAAGGAGGGACAAGTTAACTTTTCTCTTATGAAGCTAATTAGTTATGTTTAGACATGTCAGACTAATTTTGCACAAAAAATATAATGATCAGACCAAACACTCCATATTTCATGAATTGTTTTCTAGAGATTGTATGAGAATAAAGTGCAAGAACTTTAGTAGAAATTGCATTTTAGACAACTATGTGAATTCAAAATTCCCAGTCATGCAAGCATAAAATTTAGAGTTTACTGAAATTAGAAAATTAATTGAAATTTATATTGCATTCAATCCCAAAATAAACCAGTGATCTTGAGGCATCCTAATATAAAATCAGATGTTTTACATACATCACTCAATTCCAACTTATTTACATATACAACAACTATATTTCAATTTTTACATACATATGACCTTACCTATGCATGATGGATGGTATAAATATAAAAAAAAACAAAAGTTTCGGAGTTAGATATGTAAATACATGGAAACATTGCTCCAACAATTTATCACTGTAAAGTAAGAATCAGTGAAAACATAGCAAAATGCACATATTAAATTAATTAAGTATAAATTATTCACAATATATTTTCACATTAAAACTCTAAGCAGCACAATGTAAAATGATTAACAAAGGCAAAAAAATTAATAATAATAATAACAATAATAATAATAATCACATAAACAGCAGAGATTGAACTGAGATCAACCTTCAATGATCTTATTCATTAAGCAGAAAAGAGGATAGGCATGAATTTCTTCTGTGCCTCTCACAGAAAATGCCTGAAGATTTCATTAATCCAGCCAAAGATTTCAGAGGTAGAAGCCAAACCTGTATGCAACTGCAATTATTTTCTGAAATCTGATCATAGAGACATTAAACTTATAAGGATGAACAACAATAAAAATGATTTTCATAGCATCAACTTCATATGATATGATTGCATTGAATAACTTGGATCCACATCTATGAAGCACAAACACGGATAAGATGCAACAATGTTGCGAAAAAACGGCATAACTGCAAAAAATAGGACATGGGATGTCTTGGGAGAATATCATATTTTATTAATTATTGATATAAAATATCTAAAATGCAATATTGTAAGATTTACATACAAACCACTCAATTCCTATGCATTTACATACATACGTCTTCCCAACGCATGAAAATATGTATTTCACATTTTAGAAGTGGTATACATATGCAAATACATAAGAATTTCGTGGTATGTAATTAAATGCCCCTAAAATATATCATAGATACATCTTTCATAAAAGAAGCTTAATAATAATATAGTATGAGCTGATTTATCATTATTAATTGTCACATATTTGTACATGTATTTATCATTATTAATTTTATCATTTTTGACTTAATCATATAAGTCGGGCCATGTCAGAGATGTGCCGTATACTGCACCAAGTATTTCAAAATAGTCTTGCTTCCTAGATCGACATCTTCGACGAAAATAAGTTGGGAAGAATAGTTTTGATTTCTTCGCTAGCGAAAAAAATGTAATAATGTTGTAATGAAGTGATGGTTATAGAAAGATGTGTTGTTAAAGAGGGAACCCTTGAAGAGAAAAATTCTCCTTATTATATATTTTGAAAGAAACATCACACAAAATACAACATAATACGAGTTCATAATCATAAGTTTTTTCCTCTTTTTTTTTTCGAGTTTTGATGAACAATATAAACTCATCAAAGAAAAATATACACCAATGACTCAATATATATACACAGGTGTAATGTTTAATTTTAACTCGTGGAGAAAAGAAAATGAGGAAACCTGGCATGTGCTGACATCAATCCGATTCAACATTTTCGTCGCCGGAATCCATTTGCTGCGAATCAGACAATGCGAGGTGTCGAGATTTACCATGGCTGGCTTCGAGAGATCCGTCCGATGAAAAGGTTAATGGAGGAATCGCGGACGACGAGCCCAATAGTCTACGAACAACTGGGACATCAGGTGATGATGAGGCTGAAAGATTATAAGCAAGAATGCCCATTGGGGCAGCCATTGGGTGGTTAAATTTGCAATTTGGGCCAAACTTGCAAATACCATAACGAGAATAAAAAACGCATAAAGGTTCACCCTGCAAGAAAAAGTAAATTACTCTTAGTTGAAGAATATTGGACTTTTCACTTCAACTGCAACTGAGAATTCATTATGTATGATATATTTTTAGTCAATCAGAACAAAAGAGTTGTTGGGCAGTAATGAAGTGTAAAATTAAGAAACCAAATGAAAAGTTCAATCCATCAATAAAAAAATTGCATTATAGAAACTAAATAAAGGAGAAAAATATATCTATTGAAGAAATCTAAAATGTTTCAAGTAAAAATGTACATGCATTTTCTATCATTATTGTGTAAGTCTAAATCTCCCAAGTCAATTTTGAATTATGTTACATTCAATTGATGTCACTTCAACTGTATAATCGCAGAGTAATTTATCCTTCTATGATTTATGCACGACAATCATAATATTCTGCTTATTGTCATGTTCAACTTAGTTATGCACAACTTCTACCATCCAAAACTGCAAAATTGCAATTTTATTAACTTTAGCATAAATCTACATATTATCCTCTTACTACATAGCAGCTTTGAGCTACATATCCATTTTAACCACTTAACCTTAATTTTAATGGTCATATCACTATCTATATTCTCACTTTAATAATGTTGACTGATAATTGTTGATATCACACATTCACACCAATTAAAATTGGATAACATATACCCGAATTTCTTATATATTAATTATGATCCTCAATATTCTATATACTTTCTTCCATTATTCTAACTTTTCACTTACTCTATAGATGCTACATCGATTAAAACTGTATTATCTAAGAAAATCATACACCAAAGGATCCCACTTTAAGTATTCTTTATAAACACCTTCATAATAAATACAAAAAAAATTATCTCTATGTAGTTGCATAATAATTGGAAACTCTTTAATTATTCCAAATACTTCTACTAGAAGTCAACAATCCACACACATATTTTCAATAACTTCAGCATACATTTTGTAAGAACGTGCTAAAATAAATAAATAATAAATGTAGTTCGAAGGACGCGTGGCGCTCGACAGAAACCAAAACGAACGCTTATATCCATATTTCCCATCATTCGAACCAGCGAGAGAGAAAGCGATAGGGAGTTAGAGAGAAAGAAAGAGCAAGAGGCAAAAACGAGAAACAAATAAGAAAGGAAAAGAGGAAGTACCCTGGCTGAGGTAATGTTGAAACATCACATTTGGTTGTTCTTAGAAGGAAATGGGGTGGTGTTGTCCTTGCGAGAGGAGCAGTAGAAGTCGAAGTCGAAGTCGAAGTCGAAGTCGAAGTCGAGGCCGAAAGATGAAAACTCATGTATATCTAGGGCTTCAAAGTTAATGTTGTGTGTTGGAAACCCTAGCCAAACAGTTAAGGAGATGAGGATGAGGCGTATCATGGGGTTAGAGATTAACTCCGTGACTGTTTCTGTGTGCAGGAAAAGGAAAGAGGGTTTGGTTCGGAAAGTGGAGAACCAAAGAAAAATCATAGGAACAATATTGCATGCGCCCAAAAGTGAAGGAAGAAAACAAAGAGGAAAAAAAGAAGGGGAGGTCAAAGGTTGATCTGGGTACAGGTGGAAGAGTTGAATCACACAAAGAAAGAAATGGAGGCCGAATCAAACCCATAGTGCAGAGACGAGCTACGACGGTGTAAACAGTGAAAACAAGATTGTGGTTTTATTTATATAGATGATTATGTTAAATTAATTAAATGTTATTAACTTATATTAAATTATAGTAATTA
>NEWO01000009.1:398550-421589 GCA_003013225.1 Phalaenopsis aphrodite
AAATCATACACCAAAGGATCCCACTTTAAGTATTCTTTATAAACACCTTCATAATAAATACAAAAAAAATTATCTCTATGTAGTTGCATAATAATTGGAAACTCTTTAATTATTCCAAATACTTCTACTAGAAGTCAACAATCCACACACATATTTTCAATAACTTCAGCATACATTTTGTAAGAACGTGCTAAAATAAATAAATAATAAATGTAGTTCGAAGGACGCGTGGCGCTCGACAGAAACCAAAACGAACGCTTATATCCATATTTCCCATCATTCGAACCAGCGAGAGAGAAAGCGATAGGGAGTTAGAGAGAAAGAAAGAGCAAGAGGCAAAAACGAGAAACAAATAAGAAAGGAAAAGAGGAAGTACCCTGGCTGAGGTAATGTTGAAACATCACATTTGGTTGTTCTTAGAAGGAAATGGGGTGGTGTTGTCCTTGCGAGAGGAGCAGTAGAAGTCGAAGTCGAAGTCGAAGTCGAAGTCGAAGTCGAGGCCGAAAGATGAAAACTCATGTATATCTAGGGCTTCAAAGTTAATGTTGTGTGTTGGAAACCCTAGCCAAACAGTTAAGGAGATGAGGATGAGGCGTATCATGGGGTTAGAGATTAACTCCGTGACTGTTTCTGTGTGCAGGAAAAGGAAAGAGGGTTTGGTTCGGAAAGTGGAGAACCAAAGAAAAATCATAGGAACAATATTGCATGCGCCCAAAAGTGAAGGAAGAAAACAAAGAGGAAAAAAAGAAGGGGAGGTCAAAGGTTGATCTGGGTACAGGTGGAAGAGTTGAATCACACAAAGAAAGAAATGGAGGCCGAATCAAACCCATAGTGCAGAGACAAGTTACGACGGTGTAAACAGTGAAAACAAGATTGTGGTTTTATTTATATAGATGATTATGTTAAATTAATTAAATGTTATTAACTTATATTAAATTATAGTAATTAATATCAATGATTAAAATTGGTCAACAAGGCAAACTAAACGGCCATATGACATCAAGATTAGTGATCTGTGCAAAAGAATAGAAACCAACATAAAAGGTTTAGAATTTAATTTTCAAAAGTAATTTGTTTAAATTATTGTTATTTAATATTAGTATTAATTGCAATAATTAAAATTAAAATTTAAGGATTTAAACTCATAATTAAAATGAGAAAATTTAACTATAAATAACTGAAATATAATTAAGTAATGTGAGATAATTTTATTAAATGCAATATTTTATATATTATAGGTGTTAACTTAAAGAGATGTCGAAAGTTAAGAGTAAGAAAATCATCTAGAATCTATGTGAATAATTAAATTTCTAAATTTCAATAATTTTCATTATTTTAAATATATACTTAATTTCAATTATGCTCAACTCCAATAAAAATTAAACTATAATAGATTCTTCATTTTATAAGATAATAAAATATACATGTCAAAAAGTCGCACAATGAATTACCTATAAAATTATAAAATTATTGCAAGTTTTTAGCTTCAAATAGAGATGCATGCAATATAATATTAAATGACCTTTAAAAATATGCATATTAATAGTCATGCATAAATAGTTGTATAATGGTTTACATATGAAGTTATTAGAATAGTACAGTTCATTTTGATTCTAGTAAATGTGCACTTATTGATGAGTAGATGAATGTAAAATAAAATAGCATGTACTATGAAGAATGAAATGTAAATATTATATACATGAAAGTTTGTATGTTGATGTTAAGAGAAGTTCACCCTCTTATATCACCCAAGTGAGCCCGCACACATAAATGATTTTATACCACCTCAAACAATTTTGATATTTAGATGGTTAACCGTTGTACTGAAGAGAGAATATCGATTAGAAGTAGAAACATTTCCACCTTAGACAATCATGTAATTTATATCGCATATCGCTGTGTCGTTGGGATAATATCGGTCAAGGGTATGTTAGGTTATCTTTTGATGGTGCAGCTCAATTTCAAGCATCACAATTGTCCTTAAATATTACATTTTACTCTTACATCATTAACAAAGATCATATCATCTTCATTTCTAATGCATCCAATGTCCATACACACTCATATCTCTTAACAATTTTAATTTATCTTATTTTCTTCGTTAATACCAATCCTATTACATATATAATTGAAAATCATAATATTTATTTTACTCATTATACACCATGGAAGACTTTTTACAATCATTATAAGCCTCAAAAATATTAAAGCTTGACCACTCTTTAATACTATTAATTTTGACTAACCATTGTAATCACAATGTCTTCTCCTCGATCTACACATATTTCTACACTCAACTAAAACTTCTCTGAAAATCTTCATAATGAAATTAGTTATCTTACGTTATATGAGTTTGGCCAAACTAAACAATTCTAGCTTACCTCATGTTAACCCAACTCAAAACATCAAATAATCACCTTTCAAGTTCTGCCATTTCAACCCCGAAAAAAGTACCTCTTTTAAACATTATCCCTAAAAGACTTTAAAAATAGATGTATAATTACTAGTCTATGTTGTATGGACAAAACTCTTCCTACATAGATATGATAATGTGGCAGCATAAGCCACTATAAAAATGAAAGAGACATTTACATACATACCACCCAATTCTTATGTATTTACATATCTAACACCTAAAGTTTAATTTTACAATTATACCACCCAAATATTTCATATCATATTAAAAAAACCACAATTTTAAATTTTAAAAAGTGAAATACACCTTTTCATGCATAGAGAAGATGTATGTAAAAATTAAGTTTAGATATTGGATAAGTAAATACAAAAGGATTGTGTGGTATGTATGCAAATCTTCCAAAATGAAATCATAAATGTGAGTGACTAGCTTACCGGACGTAACGGAAGGCCCAACGGGCTCAGCACACAGTTGGGAGCCGGAATTAGTCTTTCCCTGGGATGATGAAACCTGCAAACTGCGCCAAATTTACAATCCCCTGTTTTCATATAGAACTGGCATTCGGGTTCACCGGGTCTCTCGGGAAATATATTATCCCTCTGCAACGCATACTGCCCCATAGGAACCGAACCAAATCTGAAAGAAGAAAATGATGGAGAAGAAACTGTGCTTGTTTCAGTTTGGTGTGATGCTCCAAAGAACTGAGCAGCCCCAGAATTTTGTTGCTGGTTCTCAGGAGATGAAGCAGATCCAAATTGTCCCTGAAGGTAAAAGAGACATCTAAATTAAAATGTGGTCAAATTAACCCTAGAAAAATAAATAAAAAGGAATTTTTTACATAACTAGCACAAAATACTTATGTATTTACATATCTTATACACTTGAGATATGTTTAACTTTTAGATATGTAAATCCATAAGATTTGAGTGGTATGTATGCAAATCATCCAAACGAATTTTTCACAAACTAAACCAAGCATATAGCCCAAATTAAATGCCACTCTCTCTAATTAAATACATTCCAAGTTTTTGTTAGCTAAGGCAGTGCAAATTAGGGGTGTGCTAAACTAACTAATTGATTCCGGATTCACATCTACAATCTGAAAGCATCTATTCTGAGGTATGCAAAAGCCTAAGAGAAAGTAACAAGAAAGGAAAAACAGTGGAGCCAGGAAGCGGAAAAGAAAATAACACAAAAACATAAGCTACCGAATAACCTTTTCTCTTTTCTTTTTTGTTTTTTCAACATGAACAATCTACACATCAACCTTTTCTTATGAAGATTCAGAGCCCGAGCCCCCAACTCGATATTTTTATAAATTACATCCTCATGAAAAAAATTCACAAAATAGGACTCCTCTCCACACCTACTAAACCAAAAAACAACTTGCAATGTGCCAAGTTCACATCATTACATATGTATGAAAAAAAAGCTGAAAGTAAGAAAAAAAATGTAGTAAATCATATTTTTTTTATTGAGAATCAAACCGATCGGCAGAATCGGTAAATAAATAAAATGGAGAAATGCAATGCTGATCAAAATCTGTAACAAACAATAATGTACATGAAAAGTGAACAAAAAAGATTAACAAATCATCTTTCCAACCAACCCAATCCAACATAATCTGGGAAGTGCAAAACCAAACGGAAAGCCCAAACAGGAGAGCCTTAACCAAACTGTGAGGTGCGAAACTAAAAAGCATACCTGTGTGATACCAGAGTGTAACCAAACAAAAATGGAAAACAAATATTATTACTGAAATCAAATAAAAAATTACAACCAACACACAGAAATCTGAAATTACAACAACAGACAACACAAATTCAAGATAAGGGTTAGATCTAAAGGTGTGGGTGGTGGCGGTTAGGGGCGTGGAAGGGTCTGGTGGCGGTAGCAAAGGAGTGTCGATAGTAGCGAGAGGGAAGTGTGAGACTACAGGGGATGGCAAGAATGTTGTCATCCTGGAAGGTGGCAACAAGGAGTTGGGAAAAGTAGCAGTGGAACAGCAGGAAGATGGTGATCCCTGGCTGTCCTGGGCATCGGCGGCAAGCTGGGAGGGCCAGAGCATAGGAACATGGCTGGAAAGAAGCTGTTTCGGCGGCAGCAATGTAGAAAGGGAAAGTAAAAGCGGCTGGAAAGTGGAAAGCTGGGTTTGAAAGACAGCAGCAGGGTGGAAGGCTTGTTCTAGAAGGTGGCAGCAAGGCAGAACTGTAGAAAACAGTCGGGAGGTGGCTGTTTTGGATGACAGCAGGACGGCAGGGCGACCGGGAACGATGGGGAGCAATGTGGGAAGGATGGATGGAAGGATAATCATCACCTCGAGAGAAAGATACAACCAAAGTACCACCCTATTATTGAATACAGCTGTAGAAAGGAAAACCTGAGATGTTGGCAGCTATCCCGATCAAAAAACATGAAAAACTGCCCTAAAATATCACAAGAGCAAATATATAATAATAGGATAACAATGAGTAGGCCCAAGAGGACCACCCGACTCCTAAAAAGGGAACAAATTTGGACATGTTCTGTCCAAGCAAGCAAGCGGGTTGCCTGCCTTTCACGAGTAAAGTCACACGCGTACGCCCCTGTCACTATGTCCGACAAACAAGCGGTGAGACACCAACTAATGGTCGACAAACGACGGACTATATCTGGGAAAGTCGAACGAACTGCAAGCTCAAGAGAGCGGGATAGGGAAGACAATCAGGTTCTCCACTTTAGCGGTTGAATAGGCAGGTCACTGGGATTCAGAGCAATCCAATGGGATTTGTGATCGGTTCACGACCGAACCAGCTGGTTAGATCTAGTTTTTAAAACCTTGTCACTTCCACCATCCACTAATCATTGTGTTCTTCCTTTTTTTAGCTCATTTTAATAATTATATAGTAATGCATTCTCATATATTATATAAAAAACGGGACACACAACCTGATATAGAGATAAAAAAAATGGATAAACCTTTAGTACAAGAGATGATCAACACTTTTTTTTTTTCACAAAATAATATAATTATGATGAGTGTCTCACCGCTTGACCTAAAAAATAGAAGCAAAGGTATGAACCACCAGGCCAAAGCTCGATTGATAAGCATGATATTTGGGATCCGAGTACTACTATTCTAACTCATTCAAGGTTTCACTATTTTGTTACTTTTATCATTTTAAGTTATCACGGTATGTTTATTAAAACATTAGTAAAAAGTCTTTATTGTATATCACAAGTTTGTTTTAAAAAATTGAAGTTAGTTTTCAATAGTTCTAAAAGTTTTACAAGTTAATAATGCTTTAGAATAGAAGTAAAGACAATTCCAAATTGTTTGCTTTTAAGAAGGCATTTTTTAGGAAACCAAATGCCCGTATGCCTCTCAACAAAATGAAATCATAGAAAATAAAAATCATTTCCTTAATGGATTCGATACAATTGTGTTTCAAATGAACTGCCCTGCTAATTTTTAGATGTAACAACCGCATATCTAGGCCAAAGCAGACAATATCTCGATATGCAAAATTTGGGTTGCTATAATGGTCTCACGGTTTTGTCCCATCGGTGTAACATCCTAAGAGGTTGTCCATCCCAAGAGTGCTCCGACACGATAATAGTTAACTTTGGAGTTTCTGATAAAATTTTAACTGTTACACCTAAAGGTGTCTCAATTTTTAAGACTTTAACTTCATTTAACTTGAGAGATTTCACAATTTAGTCCTAATTGCTTTTTTATCTTATTAATTATTTTCTCTCTACACTACTCAAAAATCAATCATTGATTAGCATTCTTTTTTCCAATCTACATAAAGTTTCTCTTGTTTTTCAAGCATTTGGTTGTTTCTACTTTATTTTTTTCCCACATGACAAACTCTCTCTGCATGCCACTATATTTTTTGTGGGCACTCTCGAACTCATAAAATATATAGATGTTATGAAAACCTTATTGAACATTTGTATACTTTAATTGACATTATTTTCATGAGAATACCCACCCCACCACATACACTGAGAGCACCAACTTCTTCCTTTAAGAGCCATAATGTTTCAGAGGTCGCTTCGCTTCCTCAACAATGGTTGAACCTCCTTCAACTTGTCCTCCATGCACTTTTGCAATTTTTATTGTAATTTGAATGGTGTGGATTTTTTCCCCTCCCAATTTAATAATTTCTCGCAATTTTTTCATCAGAATTTGAAGACTGACTCGACACAGAGTCTTCATCTTCTCGAGGTAAGCCTATCTTCTCTTTTCTAATGTGGAAATTTACATGCTTACTAGGATCCACTCCTTCTATTAACAAATATTCCATGGGTCACTTAGCCATGGATATAATTCTTAAGTGTGTGACCAATTTACAATTGTTAAGTAACTACTTTGTTATGTTAATTGAACCTCAGCATGTCTACATAAAGCTTTTTTCAAAAGTATATTATATCATCCTATTATCAAGGCGTTCATAATACATTATACCAATGTTAAAATGTTCACTCAATTTTGATTATTTCATGGAGTCTCATCACTCTAATTTGAATCTCATTTTCACGACTTCTTTTGCATTACGTTAACCAGTCTACAATATTGTTCATGGTTTCAATCTTTGAAGAACCTCTACAAATGAATGCTATGATAAATCGTGGCATTGGGGTCTTAGTGGCTAGTGTTAGTGAAAATGGATGTTACTACCCTATTCCATAAGGTGTGGATTGGATCTTCATCATTCGAATATAAGGAAAAAGGTGAACTTTCATAACATTCTTTCAAGATGCATCTTTTGCCATATTTTTGGACAAATTCTCTTATTATTTCAAGGCTCGCCCTGAGCTTAAAAATTCTCAGTTTCAGTCATAAAATCGTCCAACTGATGACCCTTTTTTAGGATATTACCCTTCTTCTTTTTTAGTTTTGTACTCAAAACATGATGCCAGAATCAATTTCTCTTCAGGAGAACTGGTTGATAATCCTGCTCTTGAAAGCTGCTTGGTGTTGATCACTTCATCTGTTGCTAATAATATCACCGAGTTTTCTACAATTTTGGAAATACCTAGACCTCTTCTCATCGATGAACAAGACAAAGTTATTTGTGATAACATGTATCTGATTCTGGCTAGAACATTCAGAGTGTAGATTTTCTGGTGGATAAAAAGATTTCATATGCTTCATATTAAAGGTGCAGAAAGCAAAAAAAAAAAAATCTATCAACACCCTCCCAATTTAACCAAACTGCAAACTGTATGATCCAAATGATATATTTGTAGCTTTTTATGCTATTATATATAAATATATTCACTTCGGTAATTCTTGATAAATGTCATTGATATACTTATAATATTATCAACTTAATATATTTCATTTTAATTAAAAAAACCTTACCTAGAACACCTAATATTATTGTCTAATTTTCATAAGGATCCTTTCGAGAATATGCCATCATATATACACCTTAAATATGCCATTTATGGGCTCCTGTAGAAATGGATTCAAGCGAAGGCCACTGGCTTGGATTGACAAATCATGCAAAATTCTTACAGAAGTTGGCCATGAAAGCAGTATCTTCAATTATTTAAACTTTGTAATGAATTCAACAACAGGCACAGTTATGCTGGCCATTTATATAAATAGTAAATTAGTCATTATTAAGAGCGACGAAGAAGGATTATCTAAAGTAAAGCAAAACTTAATTATTTTGTTACCCAAGATATATGGTGATCTAAATACCTAATTAGGATTAAATTTACTTGAAACAAGAAAAAACAGTTCCTCCTTTTGAAGGAAAATATACTAGTAATCTCCATATGAGGAATTGACTTTTTATAGTGTAAACCAACAAACCCAACAAATAAACTAATCATCAATGATGAGGAAAGCCATTTGATAATCTTAGTATTGAAGATTAGTTGAAAAATTAGTATATAGGACAATTAAATGGCTAGATCAATTCATTTTGAGGTTATAAGTCACCATATGCAAAAATCAAAACAAAAGCATTGGGATGCTACTATTTGCATTATTAGATACATCAATAAAGGTCCTGAAAAGGGTTGTATATTTAGACTGGGGACTTAAATATGCTAGCACTCATTGATATCGATCATGTTGAATCTGCTAATGATAAAAAGTTAAACTTCTAGGTAACCAATAATCATAGGTATACAGGTACATGCATATCTAAAAGAATAAGAAGTTAAATATTATAGTCAAACTTACCATTAAAGCAAAATATAGCCATGGGGGTCACATTCTAAATGTGAGTTGATGTGGGCCAAAACTATTAGAATAATCAATTTTCTAATATTTTAGCTTAGGGATTTGTATTGCAATAATCATGCAATTATATACATTGCCAATAGTGCAATGTTTTATGAACAAATCAAATAAAGATTGATTGTCAATTCACACAGGATGTTGTTCATTCCAAGAATATTGCTCTCATATTTCTAGCTCAAAATAATCGCAGATGTATTTATTAAACCTATGGTTCTCCTTATCATCTCACTTGTATAATAAACTGAATCTAACAAAATATATATGCTCTAGTTAAAAGAGAGTTGGCATATTGGGTGCGTTTGGGACACTTGTGACTGTATGAAATCTCAGTTCTTAAATAGTTCTGGAAAACCTTATGTTTAAAAATTGGTGTTTAAGAAGCAATTATTCTGCTTGAAAAATTCAGTTTTGAAAGTTGTCTGTCGATAAATATCTGAAATACCACTTTTTAAGTACAAGCAGAAGTCAGAATTGTGGTGGAATTTTCATTGTAAAAGTTCAATCTCACCACTAAATTTCTTAAAAAGTTGCAAAAAAATTACAACATAACAGAATTGTAGCAACTAGGAAATCTATTGAAAAGGCGCCATAATCTTACAGCATAAGCATTAGGATCATTCAAAGACAAGTTAAAAAAAAATAAAAAGAAATTAAGAGGAATACATCTTCTGGCAGCAGAATCAAAATCAAACAATTTCTTGATTCATCTAACTAATCCTTGTCGATGGCCGAGACTATACAATATGGCAAAAAGATCCAACAGCGAAGCATCCTGAACCATACAAATTCGAGATTATGAAGAAGGGAAAACCAAAGGATCGTGAGAATCTTACCTAGGGGTCTCGACAGCAGGGAATCGTGAAGATCCAGTCGCGATCGTGTGTTCTTGCGAAGAGGAAGTGTGCAAACAAGCTAGGGCATAATTGTCTTAAGGGTCACGAACAAAAACCCTATGGGTCATCGAACAAAATAAAATTTTGAACGCGGGACGCGGCCAAAGGCCCGCGGTCTTGATTATAATGAAAATTTCGTTGCGGTTTGGTTTGCACGGTGTAACACTCTATTCAAAAGGAAAATTTTTAGATTTGGTTCAAAAGACAGTTCAAAACGCCCAAACAAGCACGCCCTATATTAAGAAGTGTGTATGGTTTGGAATAATTTCTATTGATTCTCACTTAATTACATTTATTCTCATATTTATTTGCTTCTTATATTCATCTTAAATTCCTATAAATAGGCAACATTATCTGGTGAATAAGATCATCTATTTTTTTTCCCCATAATCAGTACTTATCATTAAAAGTAAAAATCTATCTAATAATTTCAACCAAGATTGCCATGAGAAAATAACTTGTTCAAATAAATTTTCAATGACTTATTTATTTATAGAGAATGACCCTAGCAAATTAGGAGAAATATTATAAGAGAGAAAAACTCAAATAAATTAAATGTAAACTGCTACAAGTATGTCTCACTCAAAAGTTCAAAAAAAAAAAAACTAAGACAATGCTATCAAAATGGGACAAATTAATGTCATTCAGATTCAAAGTTTTAACATCAATAGATTCTCAGAAAATCTGAGTGCAATTTCGCCATTCGCAACACCAATTGCCCATACAAAAACACCTGCAAAGTGCTACTTATCTTTAACAAATCAAGTTCTACAAAAAGCATACCACCGCGATATAAAGAGAAAAAGAAAAAAAGCATTATATGCATAAATGGCATAAAAACACGAACAATGACCTTTTAACCAAACAATGTCCAGGCCTAAATAAGCATCAAAGAGAAATTGACATGTGTGGCACACAATTCTTATGTATTTACATATCTCACAACTAAACTTTCACATTTATATACATAGCACTTTGGTGCTTTAAACGTTATGCATGAAAAAGTGTATCACACTTTAAAAAAAATGGCAACAATGCTATTTTTTACGTAATATTAATGATTTGAGTGTTATGTGCACAAATACAAAAAATTAGGTGTGAGATATGCAAATACATAAGAATTGTGTGCAAAGTATGTAGATGCTCCAACATTAAATTCACAAGGGCCAAGCAGGCTTACAGGAAAAGAACTCCAGCTCGGAACTTGAACCAATCCTTGAGGAAGAATGAGTTGTGCGTAGCTTGAAGATCCTTGCCAACGAGGACTTATAAATGAAGCTTTAGACAAGGACCAATTTGTTAGAGCCCCAGTCAAGGACTGCTGACCAGCCGTTGGCGACTGTACGGAAGGATAAACTGGAGAACCGCGCAAGGAAAGCATTGCATTAGATGGCTGAGGATGGTGAAATTTACAGGTGTTGCTGAACTTGCACTGCCCAGTTCTTAAATAATATGCACATTCCTTCTCATTCTAGATAAAATTTGAAGAATCAAATTATATGTTAGATCAAAGGGAAATGAAATAAATATGCCAATACAAGAGATTAAGTATATTGTATTATAAATGAGTAAAATGTCAAAATAGTTGCAGAAGGTCCTTTTAGTTCCAAAGCCTATAAAAATGCCAGTTTAGTCCCAAAACTCTTTTACTAAATGCTAAAATTTAAAGAGTTTGAGGACTTATTTGACATTTATAAACTCTGGGAATAAAATGACCTCATGTAAATAGTTAGAGGACTATTTTGACACTTTTTATAAATAGGAATTACATACAGGGCGAAGGGGATAGCCTAGAACATTCAGTTGAACTCTTCCTGTGATTCCAGCCTTATCTTTGGGGTGATGAAACTTGCACGTAGGTCCAAATTTGCATGTTCCAGTCTTTAGATAGTACTGAACAAGAATAAAACAGGAATGAAGTTTATCTAAAATTGGAACCAACAAGAAGTGTGAAGGGGAATTATAAAGAGAAATTGCAAAAGAAGCGAGGATATTGTAAACTGTATTCCAAAGACAAAGCCGTTATGAGAAAATCCACCCAAACGCAATCATTGTTGTCTTTCTAGAAGTTGCTAAGATAGACTAATAAAAAATAGGAGGATTTACATGCATGCCACTCAACTTCAATTTTTACATATCTAACACAACTTCAATTTTATATACATGCCACCTTACTGTTGACCTCATTTTGAGGTCAATTCTCTTTTTCTTATGATCTTAAGATCTAGCTCTAAGAGTTTCTATTGACCATCTTAGAAAACTAGAATTGGGACGCACCCTTTTTAAAAATTCCAGTCACTTCCTATTTTCCTGTGATGTCTAGCATTTATGGTCTCAAAATCATCGTCTTATGGACGAGCGGTTAAGGACTATTGTGTGGAGACTCAGGGAGAAGTTCCCAATAGAATTTCAAGCCCTAGGAAAACCTCACGAATTGATCGCCACATACACACACAAAATGCACAAAATTCGCTAAGTTGCACAGGATTGGATTTCAATTGAGCCTAAACAACAACAACAAAGCCTTAATCCCACTACGTGGGGTCGGCCACATGAATCCTTTTTCTCCATTGCGTCCTATTTAGTGTCATATTTTCATTTAGTTCTAATAAATTAAGATCAATTGAGCCTAAAGATGGGTAAAAATGCGAACTTCTACGGACGACCTCCGACGACAAAATGGATTGCGCCAGCGCGTCCAAGACACCAATTTTAGCCAGGAAGAACACACATATTGTCATATTTCCGACACAAAAAAATTTACACGCAAATTGATGAATTCCTCAAAATGACTTCAAGCAACGAAACGGACCGCGTCAGCGCATCCAGAACATCAAAGTTACCCAAAAATGACACTAATTTTATTATGCTATGAAGCATGAATAAAAGGCACAAATCAAATTTTATTCTACAAAATATTTGATGTTTTTATACTTATATCACTAATTATAATCTAATTTAATCCCTAAACCATATTTACCTCTTCACCCGCACGCTTAAACCCTCGTTCGAGCCATCTTAGGGCTCGATCCTGTGGCTCGTCTCCCTCTCGTCTGTGTGCCCTAGTTCCACGGTGGATCCACGCGGCTCACGTCTTCTTCCCCGTCTCTTCCCCTTCTTTATGCGGCACGATAACCGTTCGACTCTCCAATTAGTGGAGGTGAGCTGGCCGACGCTCCTTCTACTCGAGGTTGTACGCTCTCCTCCTTTATGGCGACGCTTCCTTCCTTTCCCTCGATTCATTGGTTAGGGCGGCAAAAGTGGCGCTCTTTTCTATTCCCTGCCTATTGACTTTCTAGTGGTGTGTGTTTTTCTTTTGTGGGGGTGCTGTTGAAGAGGCTGCGTTCTTTTCGCTTTGCTGCCCGAGAGACTGTTTTCCTTCCTCTTTACTGTGGGAAATTTTAGGGGAGAAAGCTCTACTAATATCTTATCTTAAATTTGATTTTCGTGTGATGGGGTGTGGAACATCCTTTGGTGGCTGTTTCTCAAAGCTTTCAAGAAAAAGGCTCTCTCGAAATTTCTGTTTGGCTAGCTTTTTATGTGCTGGAAGTTTAAAGGATTTGTTGGTTGCTCCTTTTTTTGAAGTTTTTAGGAAGAAGATTTCTTTGGGAGGCACTTTATTTGATCTTCTTACATTTTTTTTTTGTTTTAAGTCGACATTAAGAGGTATTCTTCTCCCCTCCTCTATTCTTGCAATATTTTGGATGACATAAAATATTTCTTATCTCATGTGGAAGCAAGATTTGGGTATGTTTTAAGATTTAAGCATGAAATAATTCCTATAAACATCACGATATAGCATGTATGGGTTGTCTTTGTTCTTCTTGCTTGAGATAATTGGAAGTATCGTAATGGTGGTTTTGAGATGAGATTTGCGTCTCTGAAAATGCATGTTAGAATAGGTTATCAAACCCCTTTATTACTCATGTTCAAAAACGAATGATTGGCTCATGCTTGTCTATTTCATGCTACCTATCATTATTTGAAACATATGTTGAAAGCATTTTTTTATGTGGTGGGTTTCGGTCTTAGCTCATTTGGGAGAAACAAATGCTGGAAATTTCCTCTATCTTGCCTCTCTTATTTTTGGGCTCGGTTTCATCCCTATGTTGCTCGTTTTTTTTGCCCCTGATTTGGTTTCGTTTTTGGTTATGCTGGATTAAATGCTAGCTGAATTTTTTTATGTTTTAGCCCATTGTGAGAGGCTCGGTCTTGGCTTCATAATAGCTGAAAATGGCATTTCATTTAGCTCACTTGTTGGGTTCGGTTTTAACTCTTTGTGAAATGAATTCTTACTAGAGATATTTGCATTTGTTTTCCCCATATGGTTGGGCTCAGTTTTGTTCCTTTTGATATCATGTCTTGGCTGAAATCTTTGTTGTTTTAGCCCTTTGATGGGCCCAGTTTTGTTCCTATGCTGGAAGGTTGTTTTGACCTTAGGTGGGAATCATACATGAGAATTTTCGCTGTTTTGGGCCTCTTTTGTGGGTTCGGTTTTAGCTTCTTTTGGTATTATGCCTTAGTTGAGATCTTTGTTGTTTTAGCCTTGTGCTGGGCTTGACTTGACCCTATGTTGGGCTCGGTTTGGGCTCCTTTTAGTGATTTATGTTGGTTAGAATCTCTTATTGCTTGAACTATTCTTTGGGTTCGGCTTAACACTTTTATTGGGCATAGTGCTCCTCCTCCTAAGATTTTTATTGATAATCAAGTTTGTCATCCGAAAATGCATGAATTTCAATACCTATTGCTATGTGGGAATGTTTAGTTTGAGCATTGTTATGCCTTATGGGATGAAAGTGGGTTCAGTCCTGATGATCTATAATAGCTTGTCCATTCACTCTCTTATGTATATCAAATACAATGTGATGATATTACCTATTGTGGCTTCCTTTTCGACTGACTTGGCCGTGAGCCTTACTTGGTGTTTGCTACGTTTGTAGTCACCTTTTTGCTGCCCCTTTATCCATGAGCCTTGCTGCAGTGGTTCTTTGGTCTTGTGACATGGTTCGGGTTTGGCTCTCTCTTTGCTACCCCTACCTATAAGCTTTTGCCCTATTTCTTGTTTTAAATTGTGGGCTTATGCTAAAGTTTTGTTGTGCATTTCACAATTCTTGTTCATGGGCTTGCTGTGAGGCTTGGTTGCCTTCCTTCCCGGTCTTACCCGTGAGCCCCACTCTTCTTCCTTGGCTTACTCGTGAGCTGCTCTAGGCTGTTTGGGGGATGGTTTTTGGTTGTTTTGCTCCCTTTGCCATGCTCGGTCGTGAGCTGTTTGGTGGTGGGTTTTGTGGTTGTTTAGTTCCTTTTATGGGCCTTATCCGAGAGCGTATATTTGGTTTCCTTTATGTGATGTTGGGTGTATATCTCATTGTAAATTTTTTATGAAGGAAGAAATTAAATGTTTTTTGAAGTTGGTAGATTTTCTGAAAGGCTAGAAGGTTACCTCCTCTATTGGTTAGCACCCCCCTTTATTTTGGTGAAATATGAAAGGCTCTTGAAACTTTAATTTGGGAAATCATGAAGTTGATATAGCTTGGATTTATGAAATGATTTGAAAGCTTGTGAAAGTGTTTGGAAAGATAACATGAAGGCTTAATAAATATATCACATTTAGGTTCAGATTTCGACATAAAAATTCATATGAGTGATGGAGTTGTGAGTATAGCGTTATGATAGTCTTGAGCCATTTCAATTTATTTGAAACAAGAATTGGAAAGGATACCCTTCGAGGGTTGATCCAATTATAAAACTTGAGAATATGATATCATCCAGATTGATTCAAGGATCGTGATCTCTCTTTTCTAGATCTTTTGTCACATTTTTTAGGATTGTTTCACCCTTTCACCCTTTCGATCTTTTGGGTGAATTAATTCTTCTCTTTCATCCCCATTTTTATTCTTAATTTTCCTTGCTTCTTGGTTCGGTTTTCTGTGCTTATGTCTGATACTAAGTGCTCATATATAACATTTTGCTATATGTGAAACCATCAAGCAAGGTCGCAAGTAGGTTAGTTTTGTTTTGGGGTGTAGGGCGATGATGACAAAGGCACGCCGGTGGTAGAGCAGAATGATATCACATCCTACAACACCAGGACTCAATTCTGAGACCTGATGAACTTTAGAATGAAAATATCATTTACCGACATAAGACTAGAGGGGGACATATACCTTCTTAGGTTGTTGGTAGTCCTAGACCCGAAGACGTGATCAACTTGTGGACAACTATACCTTTTAAAATTTATAAACAAATTGATAAGAACAGATACAATATTTATAAAAAAAAATATTTTCATTACAAAATTAAGAAAACAGTTTTACTTTTGTATGCCTGAAATACATATGCATGCTAAAATTTAAATTTTCAAAATGTTACAACTTGGTTGTCCACTTGTTGGTTACCAATCCTGGGCTAGGGGGTACCCTCCTAAGTTAGGTTCAGTGGGACATCCTTCTAATGGAGTGACGAGTTTTATACATCCGGGTGACCGAGTAGCCTTTGACTACCCTCGAGTACAAATATATATTTGAGCCTAGCCCTGACCCGAGTGCTTGCGGTCCCCTCTTTTCAGATTTTTTCGTATGTTTTTCTTAAATTTTTTGGACGAAGCACTCGTGGTCTTGTCTCCGGGATTTTCCAGAGGTTTTTGATAGTTTTATTTGGATTGTTATTTGTCAATTTTCTCGATTTTTCGTAGGGGATTATTGTCGATTTTCTCAAGTTTTTCAGACAATGTTTCTTTTGCTTATACAGTGAATACTAGTCAGCTTAAAGGAACAACAAGCTTCCCAAATTTACAGGTGTGATTTACATTGCAGCATTTTTATTTCTTAGCATGTTGTATTACTCTCATAGCATGTTATACTGTTTTTCCTAGCATGTTATACTATTCTTTCAGCATGATATACTATCATTTCTTTTTACTGTACATTCTACTGTTCTTTTCTTCATGCTTTGTTACTTTGATACACACTATATCTTAGTATAGGAAAACCTAGCGGTTATATAGGATTAACATTAAACCTGGAGTTGCTACTACGAAGAGCTTTGGAGAGAACAACATGGGCAGCACGACGAGGACATTCAGAAGAGTTACTTCAAGATGGATTTGCGACATCAAAACTTATTCACATCATTAGTCACTTTCATTAGTTTAAGTAACAACCCATAAGAGTTCGAGATGGTTTGCCTAGCGCAACATAAACATTTACATATCACTTTTAGGCTTTTGCACAACCTTGTTGTGCAATTATAAGTCCTAACACTTTAGGATTCTAAAGTTATTGTATGGTACGGTGTAAATCCTCCTATCTTTTTAGGCTATTTACACGATCATATATCGTGCGAATAAAAGTCCTAAATTCTAAATAAATTGCAGGATTAAACATTAAATAACATTATTTCAAAGATATAAAGCCAAACAATAGGATAGTTGGGAGGTCACCGAAGTTCTCCCCAGATCTGTGATATCCCCTACTCTTCGGTCCTTTTGATTCCTTAAAATAATTGTTCCTATTTGAGTCATTCTCATTTGATTTTCTCATGTCCAATCTTGGAAACCTAGACTTTAAAATATGGAAAGTAAAACAACTGATCTTAATCGAGAGTTTTCTTAAGTGACCTCAGTCATTTAAGATATAATTAACTATAGGGGCTTACCTCTATAGAGAACTTGGAACCCAGATAAAATAAACCCTATCTAATCATTATATTAGGTAGAGTAACTTGTTGGTCTAATATAAAATATTTCACAGACCAAACGAATGTCACAAATTCTTTAGTTTAGATGATTGAGTTTACTACAGGTGATATGTTTATTCTCAGGGATAAGTGTATTACTTGTGGTATCGTGCTTAGTCGCCAAACTTTCCAAAATATGACACTCGTTTGGTCTCACCTATTTTTAAATCAAAATGTTACTTTCAAAAATCATATTCATATCAAAACTATTTTTATATTTCCAATATTTTTCAAAATCAAAATTAAAACGACTGACACTTACCAATGTATGAAAATGTATATTTCACTTTTTAAAAGTTAAAATAGTAATATTTTTGAAGTGATATGAAAGAGTTGAATGATATAAATGTAATAACTCAAAGTTTAGGTATAGGTTTAAGATATGCAAATAAATAAGAATTGGGTGTAATGTACGCAAATGCTTCTAAAGAATATTTATACATAATAATATATATCATCCAAACGCTGTCGATGAAGACTCTTAATGCTACTTTTCCAAGGTCCCTGCATCAATATAAATGGCCGACTGCAGGTACAGGGAAGCAGAAGTTATAAAGCCTAAACACATATCCAACATTAATTAATTTGCTAGTTTGTAAGATATTGAAAGGAAGAGAGAAAATCTAATGAAATAAGAAAGTTAGTAGTTAGTTAATGTACGTTGAAAAGTTTAACAATAGAAATAGGTTGAAGATAATAGTAGATAAAAAGTTGAAGGTTAATAGTCAAGGTGAATAAATTAAGCAATATGATGATTTCTATTAAGATAATTATCTATGAGAATATGATAAAATGGTTAGTGCTCTCCTCCAAAAATTGATTAAAATACAATTTTAAGAAATCAATTGTGAAAAATATAAAAGAACAACTAGAACAAACAAATGAAAAAGAAAAATATTCACTGAGAGTGACTCGAATAAATATATGCTATATTGGGATTTATTATAAATGGATTAATAGTGGGTATAGCATAAAAGGGAAAAGCAATGTTAAAACTGATATTTTATTTTGCCATAGCCTACAATCTCAGAACAGTAAACACATATTTAGAGAGAGAGAGAGAGAGAGAGATGTTAACCTTCATGCATAATCCACAAGTCACCCGATGGGATGTGATGAGTGGCAAAAGAAGAAAAGCAACCTCACGAGAAATGAAGTAAAACATCCTAAATACATCATCAATTTTTGTCGGCCAAATAGGCTTGAAGCATTTGGCACAAGGAAACAAGAGCCATCAAGAGGAGAGGAAATTCACAAGGAATTCACGAGCATGCATATATATTTAAAAAAAAGGGTAGAAGAATAAAATAATATAAAAGAATAATAATGATAATAATAAGAAAATAATTTATATATAACAAAGATAGAGGCATCTACATACATAACACACAATTTCGATGAATGTACACATATAACATCTAAACATTTATATTTACATGCATACCGCTAACATCATATAAAAAATACCACCATCACTATGTTTTTAAAAGTAAAATACACCTTCATGCATAAGTTGAAGACATGACAGATTTAAAAGGGTAAATATCAAACTTTGGGTGTTAGATATATAAATACACAGGAATTGTGTGGTATGAATGTAAATTTCCCTGAAGAAAATAATAATAATAAATTAAAATAGAATAATCAAAATTAATAACTAAAAAAGATTAAAAATTTTATTATTGATAGAAAAATTGAATTAAAAATATTATTTAATAAAAAATAGAATAATGAAGATGGGAAAAAACCTCTTGTTTCCCCCAAAAATCAAAGGTTGGGCATTCCTTCTCTAATTGCCTATCCTAAGCGCCATTTTAGAGCCTGCCCTCTTCTCTAAAATAAATTCTAACCAATTTTGATTGCTGTGTCCCGTATAATACCCCTTAAAATGCATTTTCTTTGGCAATGGCGATAAGGCTCTGCAAGTTTAATACCTCTTCATGAGATTAAGTGGAAGATGCTAAAATCTACCCAAAAAATACCTTAAGTTTAAAAAAAAAAACATGCACTTAGGATGAAAATCACATAAATTTGATAAAAAAAGAAGTACAAAAACACAAACGAGACAATAAAAAGACCTAAAATTGCACTACAATTTATATTAAAAAAACAAAAAAAAAATGATTAAAAAAATGCATTTAGCATCCATGACTCATCAACGAGCATGAAAATTATAAATTATCACCTCCGAGTTTAACTCAATAGGAACATGTAAATGGCAACTATTGTCATGGCAATAAAAAAATTGTGAATGAAGCTTCAGCTTCTACCAAAATCATTTATGTAGTGAATCTCTACATATTACCCTCAAATACCAAATGCTAGAGCTCATTATAAAAGGCAAGGTATTTGGAATATTGGCCCGAGCTAGTTTGCTGTTAAGATATTCTGATGATGGATATCTAGGAGTTGTATTGCCCGGATTCACACTCAAATGCTCGCAATGCAGGTATATGCATGTGAAACCTCAACCCATGAGTTTTCTATTAGAATCTTTTGGAAACACATATATGATACTTACATTGCACATGTGAAATGTTTCACACCCCACTGTTTTGTTAATCACGTGATGATGCCTTCTCGTGAGACTCAAATAAATTAAAGCATGAAATAAAAAATAATTGCACACCTTGAGGGTAGGTTAATTGGTGTGATTGTTGAAAATTGATTTTGATTTCTTTTTTGTGTCTTTTTCCTTTTTGAGCCAAACAAGAGTTTTTCAAACAAAATCTTCTAATCCAACAGCAACAAAACGAAAATATTTTATTTATATTTATTGACATACTTTCACAACAGGCGTTCTTTAAATAAATAAAAAAAATACTTGCTCATTTATTTCTAATTACTATTTTCAGATCATATATCACATGCAAGCTTTGTAACACAATATTTTTCATTATATCACAAAGTAATAAAAGCATGCAAAAGATGCAAGTAAAAATGCATAAAGTAAAACTGTACAAACTATTGTATAGTGATTTGGCACCAACGGTCTATTTCCACTACTCGAGTTTTTAAGTGATCCTCGGAATGTCAACAAGGCAAATAAGCCTCTCTTTCACAGGCAACAGGCAACGGAGCAATCCTACATTCCCTCTACTCCAAGCAAGAGGCAAGCTACTCCAGCACATCAACTAGAAACACTAAGTTTCACAACGGTATTTGAGATCCAAATTCTCCCACAAATATAAAACATAGCTCTCAAAAGAAATAAAATTTCAAGCCAGAAGGAAAATAAACTTTAGAGAAAAAGGAACAAATAAGTGCACCCTCACACTTTTTCTCTCTAAGAAACTCTCTTTATAGCATTTGCCAAAGGTGGCTTAATGAGTTTTACTTTTATATCAAGTAGTTTGTTTAAGCAACCTAATTCTATTATTAAAATAATAATGGTTTATCGTACAGTTGATCATTCCAGACGGAAGTATATTAAACCTTCCATAAATTATAAAGCTTATATTGGCTTAATTAAGAAAAATGATCATACAACATGATATCTATTATACAATATGATTAAATCAAATTTTAAATCAATCTAATTAAGGCAAATTAAACTGTCAATAAGATGGAAATAATTATGCTAATTATACACTGTGATGTACAACATACAATATGATTATATCAAGTTTTGAGTTATGTTGATTACAATAAAATGCTCCTATTAGAATTATACGAAAGTAGGGCATCGGGCATATCACACGCTACAATGCATATTGTACAGCATAATATTAAGATCCTCTTCCATTAACTACTAGACCTCCTACTCTTAACAAAGATTACCCAAGTTTAGATTTTAAAATTGAACATGATCAGACAGAACGATCATTAATTGTATAACAAGATCAAAGCCATGTGAAATTTGAGTTTTCAATGATGTATACTATGACCAGTTATGTTTTTTTTTTTTTTTGCTTATTTCACTAGTGTGTTGGTCATCTTGGCAATCTCTACACCTAAAGCACATATAGATATGACTCAAAAAATAAAAATACATATTTATGATTTTTAAGCTCATATCTTGAAGTTTCCCCAACTAACTTGAATTTCTTGGCTGACATTTTGCTCGTTTAGGGCAGCTTTCCAACAACTTCACGTTACCAAGACATGTGAATGGTCGTTTTTGCGTCTTAGCTGCATTTTATGCATCGTGTTTCTCTAGAAGCATTGTTTTAACGTCGTGGTCGAGCCAGCGCGATCCACATTTTGGTAAAGGGTAATTACTCCAAACTCCATTTTTTAGCATTACCTATGCCCTAGCTTTCGCTCTCTTTCATTGTCTATGCCCTAGCTCTTGTTCTTGAGCCGTTGTTTCTGCGTGAAACTAAGGAGAAGATTATCGAAAGTGTATTTCTTTGCATAAAAAAGATGTATCCTCTATTTTCTTTATTTTCTTTAGGCATATTTATTATTTTTTTTCGTTTTCAATCGGATATAACCTTCCTCTACAAGTTTTTGTATGCATTCCTTCGATTATGAAAAGATTTTAACCTTGCTAAAGTTGTTTATGCGGTTTTGTTCTATTTTCATATCTGAGAAATATGCTTTTAATCAAGCATGCTCCAATACAATTCTCTGTGGGTTTTCTTTTGCTCTAGAATTTTGAAATGTACTGTTTGGGACTCTAGTTGTTTTTTAACCTCCTATATGATTCAAAGATTTTTATGAAATTGTCGGTGGCTTGTGATATTAGGGATGGAAAATACAACTTTGCAAGTAAGAATTGTTGGTTCTTTTCAGTTATTTGATAGATGTTGCTACTGGATTATGCATTTAGGGCTTGTGGCATTCAATCTCGTCCTACTATATTGACAATTATATGCCTAGGCTTCTCTGTATATAAACATTGCGTCAATTATATAAAAGGAGATAGAATCTTGTTAGTTCCTACCAGGGCTCGAAATTACAATCATTGTCTTCACCATCTCAAACTTGATTAATGTTGCAATTTTTGTGTTGGATGGTTGGACCAAAAGGATAGTTAATATTGGTAGCCTTATCATTATATTCACCTTTTCATTGGTAGCCCTATTTTCGATCACTAAATTTCTTTTATGTTTTTAATAATTTGAAGTCTAAAGAAGTAAGAAAAGAAAATGTAGATCTTTTGCATTGCGGGAAAAAAGGTTTAAAATTGATTTGTTGTGATCTCTGTCTCAAAGAAATTGAATTGGGAAATAAGTCAGCAACAAATTTCAAAAAAGAAGACTGACATAACTTGACTATAAATTTCAAAGGACCAACTAACAGAAAGTACGATATAATGCATATAAAGAATAAGTGGGATCAAGTGATCAACTAAAAAAGGATTCGAAATTATGGAAATAATTAAAGTGATGAGCTATAAGTTTTGGTTGGGATCATATAAAATAAACTGTAGATGCATTGGAAGAATGGTGGAAGGAGAGATTAGAGATGAAATGTCCTTTTTTAATTCTCCTGCTCCACATAATTATGTTATATCATTTGTAATATCATGATATTCAATAATCTATAGATCGTCCCTAATGTCAAAAAGTTTAAATTTAGTGGCATTGGCCCAGAACTAGAAGAAAAGTTAGACAAAAAATTCTCTAGAGTCGTAGTCACTGGTGGTCATGTGTGGACCGCAAGCCAAATAATGCACATTGGTATAGTTGAGCATTTAGATTCTGAGCACAAAGAAGACTAAAGTGAAGGGTAAATTCGTAATGTCATCGAATATGCGGGATCCAGTTGTCCAAGTGGCAATCATCTTCGAGGCCCCGAAGTG